>WAAG01016728.1:10972-58248 GCA_013390105.1 Tichodroma muraria
CGGGGCACGGCCCGGTCGGTGCCGCCCGCCGCGGCTGCGCTCCGACCCCTCGCCCATCAGGCTCGACGGGGGCTGCTGCTCGCAGAGATAGCGGTGGCAAGGAAGCTGTGTTGCCCGGCAGCTGCCTGCCGTCTACCTGCCACCAAGCCGTGCCAAAGCCGTGCCAAAGCCGTGCCAGAGCTGCCACGGTAGCCGGCCCTCGACTGACGCACGGCATCGCCAGCCCGGCGCGGTGCGGGATTCCCCGCGCTCGCTGTCCCGGTCGGCGCCGGGATGCGGTTCACAGTGCCGGCTGCGGGGAGGGAGACAGGGAAGGAGAGCGGGAGCTGTCAGCCGGGATGCGGGATGGGAATGGGTGGAGATGAGGCGGAAACCTCGTGAGGCAGGAATATGTGATGAAGACCTCGGGAGGAGGAATCCCAGGGCACGGTCTTTCCCTCTCTCTTCATCCTGAGGTCCCGGCGCGGAGCCAGCCGGTGCCGGCGGCGGGGCCTCGAGGCGGGCAGCAGCTCCCAGCCGGTGCGGCGGCCAGCGGAGCGTTCCCGCGGGATGCTCCCCTTCCCTTCCTTTCCCTTCCCTCCCAACAAGCGCTGCCGTGATTTGGCAGCCGCTCGGACTCTGGACCTGCCTCTCCGCCCCGCATTGGCTGCCGCGGCCGGTGCCGCCGGGGCGCTGGGGGACACCGGAGGCAGCCGCCGGCGGCTCTCACCGGGACGATGAAGCTCCTGTGGCTGGGCGTGGATGTCTCCAGGGTGCTGCACCTGGCCGCCGTGTTCTGCCTGACCTGCGTGCTGCTGAAAGCCATCCAGCTGTTCCACCGGCGGCGGGAGCTGCTCCGGGCGCTGGCCGACTTCCCCGGGCACCCGACGCACTGGCTCTTCGGCCACGTCCACGAGGTGGGGGAGAGCCGGGTCTGCGCTGCCGGGAGCGGGGGGAGTGCGAGGAGCAGCTTTCCCGAGGGGCGTTGTGGGAATGATGCTGGTGGGACTTGTCCCCGTGGTCTGGGAGAATCGCTGGGTGGGTGAGAGGCGAGCATCCCTTTTCCCAGCCAGACCAATGTGCTTTCTCTTTTGAGAGCACGGCTCACGCAGAGCCCCCGCAGGCAGCTGCAGACTGCACGGTGGAAAAGGGTGGTGGCTGGCTCGCAAGTCAGGAGAGCGGTAACACAGAGGCAATAGGCAAGGTCATCCCGGGGTGTGAGGCGGCATCGGTGCTGGAGGCAGCAGAGCCGCGCTGCTCTGTGCCGGGGTAGGCTCCACTGTCACCTCTCTGCTCCTGTGGACAGCCAGGGCACGGCCCCTGCAACTCTCCCTGAGGCCCTGCGCTGATGAGATGCTGAGCAGATGCTCACTGCTCCCGGCATCCAGAGGCACTTTCTCCTGCCAGCTTACATCGGCCTCACGGCCAGGTGAACCAGACAATTGATCGTTCTGAGCCGCGTTTCAGCCACAAAACGCATCACAGGCGTCGCATCCAGCGCAGGGGACGTGGATCTTCTTACAGTTGCATTAAGGTCATGAATAACTAAACCCACGTACATAGGCGAGCCTTGTTCTGGTCACTGGTGGCAGGGATGACTATTCCCCGAGGTATGCACTTGCCCACACAGATCACCATGGCTGCCTTGGCAAACAGATTTTCACAACTCATCAGCAGCCTCACGAGGTGTAACTGGGCTTGCCAGATGCAAGGGCTTTTCCATCAGTGCTAAAGGCTGCTTAAAAACACCTTGCCCTCTGCTGGGCTCTGCTGATGTCCTGCCGTGGCCACCTCTGTGGCACATTAAATAACTGGTGCCCTGAAGTGTCTGGGAAATCCGGAGGAGACCTCACAGGACTTGTCTCTGTGCTGTGGAAGCGCCAGTTTTGCTGTGCTGGATGGGACAAGCAGTCTTTTGGCAATGTAAGCATGAAGATGGGCCAGTTTAGGGCTTTGTTACACTGCCAGTTAGACTTTAAAATTGCAATTAAGTAAAGTATGTTCTTCTGTTTGTTAGTTGTGACTGTTTGTCCTGGAAAGAAATTTAACTATTTGTGCCAATCACTTGCTGTCATCATGCCTAGGTTGTTCGTGCCTCAACTTTTACCTCAGACAATGTTTGAGAATTCCTTTTTTGAAGATTGATAATTTGCTGGTTAATGCTGCTGAATTCCCCAAAGCCTAATAGTTCATTGAGCCAGCAAAGTAACTGGCAACGCTCTGGGCACACACTGAATACAAAGTTTGCACACACCTCGAGGAAGACCTGTGAGCTGCATTCAGGGAGAGCACTGACATTTCCTGTTCTGTGGATTTAACTGATTGTTTCCCAATTTTGATCCACCAGTTTAGAATCTCAAAAGTATTTGTCATGCTCTGGGTGGATCTCCTGGGAATACATCATTTTGTTTTAAAGCTTCTCTAAGTATTAGTCTCTGTTTATCCGAATCACTCAATAGAAATGACATTAAAATATCAGGAAGAGGTTGTGTAGAGCTGTTCAGTCTCAGCAGCATGACTTAGTCAAAGCCCAGAGTGCCAGCCCTGAGCTGACCAAATTGATTCCCCATGGCCGGGGTTGGTGGGAAGCAGAGGAGAGCAGGGTCACTGCCCTGCTGGCCCAGGGAGGGTGTCAGTCGTTCTGCAGCCCTTTGGCCACTTGTGCCCTGTGTGGGGAGGAGCCAGGCGGCTCTGGCTGCACGCAGCACACCCTCATGCTCAGATTTCAGCGCCTGTGTTTTCTCTTTCATTTGCTATCAGTGCATAGCCATTAAAAGTGCCTTTAAGCCTCTTCCCAGTTGCTTTTAGTGTTGGATCCATTTCAAAACTTGCATTTCAGCATGAGATCAGGCAATTACCTTTCTTTCTTAGACCCAAGTGGGGTTTATACTTTTCAAGTCCCCAGGGGAAGAAGAATTAGAAATAATGGTCTTTCATGCAGAGCTGGGTAGCTGGAGCCTGATTAAGGTGTGAGAGCTTTCTATTCCTCTGCAGCTCACAGAATTTTACACCCTCTGCTCCAGGAGTGCTTGGTGCAGCGGGTTACTCACCTTATCCATAACCTCTCCTCTCAAATAAACCCATTCAACCCTCTGCCAGCACAGGGATGGTTGTTGATAGCACAAGCCAAGGGTGGTGCTCCAAAACAAGGTTGGATGCAAAGGCTTCTAGGATTAGGACTTCTGCTAGTGAGACTTGCTCAGCATCTCCCAGTTACTTCCATTCGGTTTTTTGTGATTCACAACAGGAGAAGCACAGGCAGCTGTATCAAAGGGACTTTCACATGTTCAGGTGTCACTTAGCTAAAGGCACTGTGCCAAGCCCTGCTTCTGCTGGCATTTGCTGAAGAGGTAGGTGCTGAGGAGGGCTGCCTCCTTTTGCTTCAGAACTTGATCCCTGAAGTCAGAGAAATTGATGGTTCTATTTATTAAGTTCAAAATCCTGAACCTGAGTAAGCAAAGTTGAGCTTTCTGTAGTAAGTAATAACTGGTTGTAGTTCATAATTCTGCTGAATGTGGGAGACACACAGGATGTGCTTCAGGGATGCCCCAGGTTGTGAGGAAGGGGGGGCTCAGTCTTGGAGCTGAACCTGAACATGCCCCTGGCAGACACCCCATGACTCGCCAGTATCCTGTCCAAGGGAAGCCACATGTGGCTGATTATTTGATGTGGGTGATTATTTGAGTATGAGCCATGTCCTGGGTTGAGAAACACCAGCCAGACTAAAAGCTGAGCTCACTCAGCACTAAAGAAACTGAGCAAATATTCACTTGATACGGTCAATAGGGTGACTTTGACTGATTTCTGCACCAGTATGCTGATTTAATTAATCTTCAAGCTTCAAGTCAAAGCAGCAGCAGCTATGTCAGACCCAGCTTAAAAATAAAATCCTTCCCCCTGCATATTGGCCCAGAGTAGTTTCTCTTCAAAGAAGAAAGAATCTTACATGGTTTTGCCTCTGTGATTTTTTTTCCTCTGCCTGTGATTGTGGATCTTTCCACTTGTTCTTTGTCTGTTGCCTGTACATGACAACACAGCCTGTAAAAGCAATACAGCAGTGATAACTTCAGAGTGAACCTGCCACTGCTGCTGATATTAAAGCTGGTGCTCATGCTGCTCCTTAGATTGCAGCTTCCAAGGACAGGAGATAAATATTTCTAGGAGCACCATCTCTTCATTGCCTGTAAAATTCCATTCCCAGAAATCAATGGATTCTTAATGTTATGTTATTAACCAGCGTTCCCTTCTCTGTACAATCAATTGGTGACCTTGAACTACTTCTGTTGAATTTTTCCTGGACACTGGCCTTCTCCACCTAAATGTCTGGAGGAGGCTGTGGTTTCCCACAGCTGCACTGGGGCAGACCCAGCAGTGATGCTGTTGGCTGCTGTATTTTCTTCCAGCTGCAGGATGCTAATTGTTCAGCCATGTGCAAGTGAGAATGTAGTTGCATGCCACAAAATGCAGATGCTGTCTGGGGCAAGTCTGAGTCTTCTATGGGGTGGCCATGGAAAAAGCAGATAACACATATGGGCTGATAGGCACTGCCACAGTGCCTAAGGATGTTCTCTAGCTTAAGGTCAAGCGATAAGGAAGAATTACATAACAGGAGCTTTAAAAGTAGCAAACATCTCTACTTCCCATGCTCTGCAAACACAGAGGAATAAAATCTTGTTTGTCCTTACCTGGTTTTGTGCTCAGAAAGACATTGAACTTTAAAGACAGTGTATTGGGAGATTACATATTTTTTTTTCTCTCCAAATATGTGTATTATTTCTCTTTTTTCTTCCACTCAACTAGTTTCTCAAGGAGGAAGAGGTGCTGGACAAGGCAGAGATCTGGACACAGAAGTACCCACATGCTCACCCTATGTGGTTTGGGAGTTTCTCAGCATTCCTGGTTATCACTGATCCCGACTATGCCAAGGCTCTGTTGGGCAGAGGAGGTGAGAGATTATGGCTTCAGCTGGGGAGCAGCAACCGCAGCCTGCAGATTTCCCATGCCAGCCTCAATATTTACATCAAGGCAGGGCTTCACAGAGAGGTTTCCTTGCAGAAATCATCTAAAGGGATGGAGAGATACCCTTCCTTCATGCTGTGCCCTGGGTACTTCAGGCACAGGGCTGCAGGGCTGACCTGACTCCAAATCCATTGCTGGAAAATCAGACTTCCTCAAGTGCTCCTTGAAAATCTAACTACTTAGTGCCTGATCCCAGCAAGGAGAAGACACCTGGGAGCTTTCCTCTAGGTTCAGAGTTCTGGCTCCTACTGCAGAGAAGTATCTTTAGTACACTGAGAAGAAAAGGTGCTGAACAGTGGTGTGTGAGAGGGTTAATCATTTATCACACTGCACAGACTTTGGACTACCAATATTCTTGTTTTTTCCAGTGTGAGCACCTGCTTTTATATGTGTTTATTGCAGCTGGCAGAGACAAAGTTTTGTGTTTGAAATGCTGGGAGTTCTGCAGGCATGCCACTGATTTTTCTTCATACCCAACCAAAAGTGAGAGCCCAGAGGGAGCTTTCAACTGCAAACCTGGATTCATGCTGTTGAAACATTTACCATTTTATTTTCTCTTTCTTTATGTTTGTTTCTTTATTACAGATCCCAAGGATAATATCAGTTATAAACACCTTGTCCCATGGATTGGTATGTATTCCCAGGGCTTTGCCTGCAAGGAATGATTCTGAAGTCAGTCAAAACCACACTATAAATAAACAGCATTGTACCTGTTCCTTGATGGAGTTATAGATAAAAGCTTCTTCAAATTATTACATTTAATGAAAAAGATGCTAAGTAGTTCTATTTATTTTTAAGGAAAGAAAGTTCAGACATAACATTTGTAAAAAAACTTACATATCCATAGATGGCAAAGACTAGTGATGGGAGAAGCTTAAATTCATTGGAGGACTGGTGAAAAATATATCTGCTGTTCTGAGCTTCTCTTTTCCAGTGGTGTTGGTGTTTCTTTTCAGAGACACCATTGTGCCATTTTGATGAGCATGGCTTTGCTCAGCTCTGGGAACCCTGGGGCTGATGGCAACATTTGGGAATACCCTCTCAGAGCAGCTCAGATAGCAGATTTAATCACGCTCCATGCGGTCTGAGGCTGTGTCTGCAGGCAGCTGAGAGCAGCCTGCTTGTGCCCAGCAAAACATGCCTTGCCTGTGTTTCCCCAGGGAACGGCTTGCTGATCTTACATGGTCCCAAATGGCACCAACACCGAAAACTCCTGACTCCAGGGTTTCATTACGACGTCTTGAAGCCATACGTGGGCCTGATGGCAGAATCTACGAATGTGATGCTGGTAAGACTCATGATGTTCCTCTCTCTGCCCTGTTTTCTTTTCCCCATCCTGTCTGGCTAGGAGGTAAATGCTGGAGCAGGGTTTTCTTTATCTGGTAATTGTAAGGACACGCTGTGTCCTGATGGTCAGTCTTTCTGAGTCACTCCAAATCCCTGCCTTTGAGCTGGAAGGGATAAGCATCCCTTGGAAGGGACGAGCAGGTTGAGCCTCCCTGCAATGACAGTGTCTCTGGTACTGCCTTGGGATCTGTGGCTGAGATTACAGGATTAATGTTACTGCTAAACTCAAACTGTGCATGGTTTCAGTTCCAACAGCAGCTTCTTATAAGTTGTTTGTCTAAATA
Source organism: Tichodroma muraria (assembly GCA_013390105.1). NCBI lineage: Eukaryota > Metazoa > Chordata > Aves > Passeriformes > Sittidae > Tichodroma > Tichodroma muraria. The sequence continues at coordinate 17,602 of WAAG01016728.1, forward strand.
AAGAATTGAGGTAAACAAATGTTCATAATAAATCTACCAAAAAAAAAAAAAAAAAGTTGTAGCAGAGCTATACTGTGACCTAAAGTTAAAGGGTATTATTTGCTGTCAACATGCCCATGACTGGGCTGCAATCCTTGCCATGCCTCATGAACAGTGGAAATGCATTGTTCTTCAATCCACTGATGCTGGGCAGGATGGAAACCAGTAGAAATTACAGGAGAAGGGCATCAGACTTCGTGCATGTGAACTGGAGGAGTCTGCGTCTGCTGGATCTGTTCCTTCTCTTTCACCTCCCTCACTCCAGCCTCCCCGGGAGCTTCAAATAGATCCCGGCTGGATTCCTCCTGTGAACCAGGGAGCAGCCCGGAGCCGGGGGCTGGAGAGCCAGGAGAGCTTTTGCAAGGCTCTCAAGTGCCTGAGAGTTTGAAATTCCTTGTGCTCAACGCGAATTGTGAGAGCCGGTGCCACCAGGTGGCAATCGTTGCATGTGCTACAGACGTGCTACTGTCCCCATAAGCCTGGTTTGGTGCTGTGGAGCTCAGATGTGACCGTGCTCCTCCCTCCCTTCCCTTTCTCAGCTTTTTAGTCAACTCGTTCCTTACAGCCGCGAGGGGACAGAGGCTTCATCATCACTTCATGTCTGCTGGGGAAGAGAGGCAGGATTTGTAGTTTCTCTAGGGATCCCCTATGCGAAGGGTTGAGCAAGAGCTCCTGCATTACTTGCTGGCAAAACACACTGGCACAGAGATAGTGTGACAGGGGAAAAAACCTGCTCCAAAGTTTGTGTCTTGGGCACCAAGCTCAAATGTGCTCAAGAATACATCCAGTGAAGCCCAATGCCAGCATATGCTGCTCCTGTACAGAAAGGCACCCTGTATCCTAAGAAAGATTTAGGTAACTCCCCATCACCCAAAAATGCACTTGTCCTGGGCTTCTCCAGGGTGCCCTTGCTTCAGAACAGGGTGTAGCAGGGCTCACCACCACCAGGATCCAAGAATAGCAGCTGCCTGAGGCAAATCTCGTATTAACCATCCCACTCTTGGCTTCTCTTCTCTGGAATTTTGCTGGCAACTAAGAGATCCCCTTCTTTCTTTTTCCTTTTCTCTGGGATGTATCTCTATCTGAGCACTCATTTAACCAGAGGGTGACTGCAGATCATGCAGAGCTGACCCTTGTATTCTCACTTCTGTCTCCTCTGTGTCCTAGGATAAGTGGGAAAAGTTGATAGCAAATGGGAAGCCAGTGGAGCTCTTTGAGCACATCAGCTTGATGACTCTTGATAGCATCATGAAATGTGCCTTCAGCTGTCACAGCAACTGCCAGACCAACAGGTCAGTGCTGGCTACCCCAAACCCTGGCAGGAAGTTTGCAGCTCAGAAGGGAAATGGGCAAATTGCTTGTCACTGCGCTCCCAAATTCGCAAGCTTCCCATTCTCCTCTCTCCAGGAAAAACGCCTACATCCAGGCTGTCTATGACCTCTGCCACATGGTGCACCAGCGCCTCCGCATCTTCCCCTACCACAATGACATCATTTACTGGCTCAGCCCCCATGGATTTCAGTTCAGGAAGGCCTGCAGGATCGCTCATGATCACACAGGTATTCCCTGCTGTCCTCCTCTCCCAAAACTTTGGACAGAGGCAGTCAGGTTTTTCAGGTTTTCTCCTTGCCTGTTCGGTGATCCTGCCCAGAGGCTCAGAGCTGAGATCCAAGCAGGGCATCAGCTTGCAGTAGTGATCTGATCTAGGCATGAAGCAAAGGGGTCTTACAGCTCCTGGGTCACTGAACTGGACTAATGGGGAAATTGCCCTCTGGAAATGTTCCTGTAAAATGGCCAGAGACTGGTGAGACAAGAAATGGGCACTGCAGGCAACACCAGTGCAAGGAATGATTTTCCATTCCAAGCGAGGTGTGGTTTAAATGCATGAGGGGTGTGTAAAGTAGGCTAAGATGTCCATGGTGAACAAAGAAAAGGATGACAATATCCATGGCATTTGTTGCCATGCTGCTGTAAAAGCCGAGATACCTTGGATGCAGAAGCACAGGTCAAATGCATCATGGAGTGAGCAGTGCTCACCTCCTTGGGTGAGGTTTGCATTCAAAGGAAGGACAGTTTTGTAACTTGGAATCTCCTGACCCTGCTGAACCTTTAACCCTTTCTCCCCCAGACAAGGTGATCCACGAGCGAAAGGAATCCCTTAAAGATGAACGGGAATTTGAAAAGATCCAGAAGAAGAAACATTTGGACTTCTTAGACATTCTGTTGTGTGCCAAAGTGAGTGATGGAGAGTGTGTGGGGGGCAGGGCACAGAGTGCAGAAGCCAGTCAGTCTTTGCAGGGGTGCCACAAACCACCAGAGACCCTCAAGACTGAACAAGCCATTTAAAAGAAAAACAATTAGCCCAGTCCCACCCAACTGAAGAGAGGCCAAGGTGATCCAATTTTCCATTGTTGAAATGCTGGCAGTGTCTTTTTGGGTATACAACATGCAGAGGGACTTCGTAGTCCTGGTGGTCTAATATGGGGGGGATAAAGAGATTTAAAAGTGAAGGGAAGGGGGCCCTGAATTCAGTGTAAATAGGCATTGATTTTGTTTATGTGTATCCCAGAGGCATCATCACACCCCTTTTGCAATAGCTGAAGCAATATAATGGCCCCTACTGGGATATTTACATATTTATATATATGTGTGTGTTACTGTAATATATATATAAATTTTATATATATGGGCCACTGAGAGTGTCTGTGGACCGTTAGGATGAGAATGGAGCTGCACTGTCTGATGAGGACCTGCGTGCTGAGGTGGACACCTTCATGTTTGAGGGCCACGACACGACAGCCAGTGGCATCTCCTGGCTCTTCTACTGCCTGGCAATACACCCTGAGCACCAGCAACGGTGCAGGGAGGAGATCCAGGGCATCCTGGGAGACCGGGAGACAATCCAGTGGTAAGGGTGCACCATTTCCTCTGCTGGTAACTCTTTTCCCATCGCTGCTGTTTCTAAGTGAGCAGTGTCTTCAGGGCTCAAAAGCTGGGGGTGCTAAAGGTTGCTGCATGCCCAGGGGCTTCACAGGATGGAGCAGATCCTTCAGCTAAGCCTGCCACCCAGGAAGGGACATTCTGGATGCCATCCCATGTCCTGGGCCACTAGCACTGCTCTTTGCTCTCTCCCGTTTTCTCACCACAGGATATCATAGCTGTGCCTTTCACTTTTCACTCTCACTTTGCACTTGAGCTTGTTCAGTGGTTGTTCAGAGCATCCCCAGCCTCCAGCAGCCTGTGGCTGGGCATTGTGGGTCCCTCTGTTCTGTTGCAGGGGGATCTGCTCAGGGGCTGGATGGCTGTGGGTGAAGGGACCTCCCAGCACAGGCAGTGGGGGGAGTGTGGGGCTCAGCCTGCCTGTCCCAACAGGGAGGACCTGGGCAAGATGACTTACAGCACCATGTGCATCAAGGAGAGCCTGCGCCTTTACCCCCCAGTGCCTGGCGTGTCCCGGCAGCTCAGCAAACCCATCACCTTCCCCGACGGACGCTCTTTGCCGGAAGGTCTGTAAATCCCATTCCTGCTGCACAGAGCTCTGCTCTCAGGCACCAGCTGCATCCTGGCTGGCACAGGTGTTCAGGCAGAGCTGTGCAGATGTTGGCTTGTTTCTTTGTCAGTGAGCCCTTTTCTCCTCCTCAATTGTTTTCCAGGCAGCGTCACTGCAATAAGCATTTACCTCATTCACAGAAGCCCTAAAGTATGGAAAGATCCTTTGGTGAGTTTTCTTTTGATCTCCTAATAAGTCTTCCTCTTTATGATGTGCCTCTTCCCATATACCCTTCACCTGTTAGCAGGAGAGAAGAATTCTCTCTGTACTGGGGCTCTTCATAAATTAAGGGGTGTCACATTTCTCAAGCTACCAGTCAGTGCTGTGTTCTTCAAATAATTGCTTTTTCTTGCTGCATATTCTTCATTTCCAGGTGTTTGACCCTTTGCGTTTTTCCCCGGAGAATGTCTCTGGCAGGCACTCTCATGCTTTTCTTCCTTTTTCTGCTGGAATGAGGTAAAGGGAATTGAACACTGAAGGAGTAGTGGGCAGAGTTACCACCTGCAGTCCTGGCCCTGCAGAATTACATAGTTAAATAGTTAAATGAAGATAAAAGTGTTTGTGCAACAGAGGGGTTCCGATACCAGCAGGCAAAATGGGAAGGCAGCATTGCAAAGCCCTTTCTGGGGACAGGGAACTGGGTCCCAAAGCTATGGGACATGCTGTTGGCATCCTGCAGGGAGTCTGCAGCATTCTGAGCTCACCTGCTCTCCTCTCCTTGATGCAGAGACCCCACCCCACCCTCCTGCCCTTTGATTCCCCCCTCGACCCCTACTCCCAATCCTTCCCTTTGCCCTGTGCTGACTCCTTCAAGGCAAACACCTTGCAGACCTTCCCTGCTTGGAGACCCACCACCTCATCCCTGCTGGCCTGTCCTTTTGGCTTCCCCATCTCTCTCCTTCTCCATGCTCACTGACCACACGTCATGAGCTCCCAGTGCCCCTCTCAATTCCTCCTGCTCTGCCCATGCCCCTGGTTTTGCTGCCCAAAGCACTGCCTGGGGCCCCCTGAGCTGCAGAGGGGGCGGATGTGTGCTGGTGTGGGAGGGCTGGGATGGGCTGTGTGGGTCTGCTGTGCCCAGCACTGGGATGCAGTTTGGCTGAGCTGCTCCGTTTCTCCGCAGGAACTGCATCGGGCAGCAGTTTGCCATGAACGAGATGAAGGTGGTGCTGGCTCTGACCCTGCTGCGCTTCGAGCTCTTGCCCGACCCTGCCAGGCCTCCCCTCAAAATAACTCGGATCATCCTTCGCTCCAAGAACGGGATTCACCTGTATTTAAAGAAAATCCGCTGATGCTGGAAAACGTCCTGCCTTCACCAGAGGGAGGGACCAAGAAGATGATGGGACAATGTTTCTCTGGGGCAGAAGTGCAGGGCAGGATTTGGGGATGAGGATTCCTGATTTCTGTGCTTTGTCCACCAGCTGAAAGCCCTTTTCAGGCTAGGCCCAGGTGGCTGGGATGACATTGCACAGACCCACTGCCATGTGCTCGGGGGCACTGATCTGAGAGCAGCCAGGCGTGGCCATGCTGTCCGTCCCCTTGCACTGCCATAAGGGCTGGCCTGGCCTGGTCTGGGAACATCTGAAGGTCCCACCAGCTTCCTTCTTACCAAATCCTGCCTTCACACTCGTGCCCTGGCCAAATCTGTGACCATTTCCAGCTCTGCTCCATCATCAGCACCTTCCTCAGTGCCTAGAGGTTGGCCCTGCTCTCCTGCAGTGTGGACAGCCTGTGACAGACCTCTGTCTCACTTCTCACACTCAGTGGGTCTCTGTTTTGTTGAAAGCAACAAAACCAGATGTTTTTGTTGGGCTCTGAAATCATGCCCAAACTGCAAAATATTCTATAATTTTTTTCTTAATAAACCAATAATTTTTCCTGCAACAACTGTGTTGTTCATATTGCAGGTGCTTGCCTGCTTCACCACAAATGCAGTGTAAAACCCCTTTAGAAATGGAACATGGAGAGGAAGCCCATGAGCAGCAAGAGACCACCCTGGACAAGCCAGGAAACTGCCTGTGGGTCTCCAGCCAGCACAGCATCTCCTTCCATGGGCAACTCTTTAATAGGGGTCCAATAATCAATCATCAGTCAAAGTTCTGATAGTTAGAAAGTGTGTCTGGGGGAGTTCCCTCTTTTTTTTAATATTATTTTATTTTCTTAAGCTGATATAATTATGAGAGTTGGTACACTGGAGGACCCTAATGAGCTGTCCTCAACCTCTGCAGGAATCATTATTGGGATAGAATATTACGCATCAAACGGTGAAATCCCAAAAGCTGCTGTTGCAATTATCATCACAGTGATGTCAGCTGTGGATTGTGAGAAGGCTGCTGTGCAGTTAGACAGCAGTTGACTTCATACAGCCTTCACCTGCAGAGTCTGGTTTGCAGGGATGTGCTGGGACAGTCCAGGAGAAAATCCACTTGCTCCAGCTGCCTGTCCCCTCTTCAGACACGAGGTGCAGCTCTTGAGCTGAAATCAGAATTATGCACTGGAGAGAGACAGAGTATGCTTATCAAAATACCAAAAGTTATGAAGCTATGAGACACCACAAGCTCTTTGGAGGGCCATGTCAGGATACAAAATTGTCTTGATAAATTAAAAAACTGCTGCGGTGAATGGGATGCAAGTCCATAAGCACAAGAGCAGGCACAGACATTGCACAAAACCAAAAGAAAAGATGACTGACAGGCAGCAATCTCTCCAGTGAATGTTCTGTGCACGGAGAGACAGAAAAGGTAATATGAATCAATAATATCCTGCTGTTCCAATCACAGCAAACATCATACTTGGATGGATAAACACAAATATTTCTCAAAAATTTTTCACTTGTGTATCTTTCAGCAGATGAAATGAGACAGTGTCCTTCAACCCTGTTTGGAGATTTAAGTATAAAAGCAACAGCATCTACTCCAAGCTTACATACTCTAAAGTGCAAAATGAGAAAAATTTTAATCAAAATAGTTGAAGTTACCAGAAGTAAATTACATACATCTCTATATTGGATGCAATTTTCTTATAAAGACAAGATCTGAAAAAAATACCATCTAAGGAGGAGTGGATGAACCTTGGCATTCCAATGTGAAAGATTAAAGCACAAGCATCTAATGAGCAAGAGCAAAGGCTGAAATCATGATGTACCCACTGAAAGAGAGTAGGTTAAAGGGGATCACAGTAGGGGAACTTGACATACTAGTGCTCATGTAAATAAATGGCAGCTGCTAAATTGCATTTGGGTAGGTACAGATTACACAACATCAAGCACTCCGTAAGATTTCTAAAGCCCTGGCATAGGTTATTTGGAGAATCTGCAGAGGTTTTAAAAGTCGGTGACTGGTTTTACTGAATACTCCAGAAGCCCAGATGAGGTAATGGATGTAGCAGAAGGCTGGAGCAGGTTTGGTTGGTTTTTATGAGTGGACTGAATGGGGGTACAGGAAAAGCTGCACCGCTGCTGTCCCGACTGGGCCATCCAACATATGAATGTTCCTGGTCCTGGGATGGAAAAGCCTGACTGCTCCTGTCTTCATCCTGTTCAGTCATAGTCTCCCTCGTGACTTTTAGGATTCACTAAAAAGCTGCCTCTTCATATCTGAAGAGGAGAAGGGAAGATGCTCTGCAACATTCTCACTGTCCTCTCAGAGCTGTGCTTGTGGTTTCTCCACATGAGAAGGGAGCAGAGCCTGGTTTCCCCTGCAGCCACCCAAACCCAGCATAAAATCTGCTCACAAATCTCTCCTTGGTGCTGTCACCCCCCGAGGCCAGGAACTGGAGACCCTCTGCTAATTAACAGCACACATGGCAGCCCAGCTCACAATTTCCCTGAGCCACACAGGCCAGCTCTGCATGCCAGGCCGGCCAGCCTGCATCCCACATCCTGCATCCATATCCTGCATCCTGCATCATCCCACATCTTGCATCTCGCATCCCATATCTCATATCCCGCATCCTGCATCGTCCCACATCCTGCATCACCTCATGTCCTGCATCACAGATCTTCCGTGGCTCCCCTGCTTCTGAACTGGAGAGCAGGGCTGAGGCTGCAACACGGCTTCTGGAGCTGCTGTGCCCCAGATCCTTCCATATGATGATTCCTGAGAGCAATTCCCCACATTTACCTTTCCCCTCCTAGGTATTAGAGACACAGCAATAATAAAAAGATCTGGTCACACAGGATGTATTGCTCACTGCAATAAAGACTGTCGAGGACCAGCTGCAGAGAGCTTACCTCCTACTTTAATCCTTCTCTACTTTCTGCAGAAGGGGTAATTGGAAAGATGACGGGCTGACCTTGGATTGCGTGATTCAGACCTGCAGGTAACTGTTTTAACAAGAACTCATGGGAGTGGCCGTATGAAGTGCAACAAGGGTAAATCTTTGTTTCTGTTAAAAACGTCTTGGATTTTTCTCATTGCGGCTTGGCTTTTCGACAGCCGCAAGGCAAAGATGACACCTACTCCTGTAGTTATTCCTGTCCCCACAGATTGCCACCGGCGCTGTGCGGCCACATCCCGGTCACGTGCAGGGTGTCTGTCCATCTCAGTTCGGTGGTGGCACTTCTTTGGATGCCGCCGGGCATGTTGGGAGCAGCAGGGCCAGCAGGGAGAGCAGCTGGCTCGCAGCACCGGGAATGCTGTCCCTGCGCAGGACCCACGCCACTCTCCAGGCAATTTTACTGTCAGATGGCACCAGCAGTTTCCATCTAAACTCTGCTGGGATTTTACACTGGAAGCAGTCTGTAAATTAAATAAGTATTGCAACGTATTTGTAAGACAGCTGTATTAAATGCTTCCAGATATACATTCATCCTGGAGACATGTGTGGTCAGATGGGATCCAGGCAGCTAGCATTACTCTGCAACACTTGCTGGGCTCTTGCCATGATTTTCTCATCTATCATGTGTTTGGAAGCTTGAAATGTTATTATTTTTTTTGGCATTACTTCTACATTTCATCTGTCATCACTAAGTGCTGCAGGAACACACAGGGACAGATGGGCCAGGGTTTTTCTTCCTATCTGAATAAACACAGGCACAACCAGGGAAAGCAGCTGCTGCAAGGTCACTTTGCTCTGGGGCAAAGTACCCATTTGCCACCTAAATTTCACCTGCTCAGTAAACCTCTTTTTCTGCAATGAATTCCAAGAGTATGAGTTAAATCAGTGAGGAAGATCCCCTCCTTCTTCTGCTTAGGTGTCTAAAGTGAGTGGAGACATTCCCAAGACCCATAAAGCAAATTCCACAGCCTGCTGTGTCCGTAGCTATGGTATGGGATGGAAATTCTTCAGTGTTAGTGGGCTGTTTTACGTTGATGGCCTGAACCCTTGTGGCCCCATTGCCATCACGTGGACATCCACAGCATTGAGCCAACCCTCCAGAGGCCCTCTGCAAATGTTTGACAACTTTCCAGGTGTCCTTTAACACCCAACTGCAGTTTCACGGGTCTCAAAATGTCCAGAAGGTCAAGCCAAGCTTCTGTTCCCCCTGCCAGCCTCCCCAGACTGCTGTGGCCATCAGAAGACCCTTGTACCTGCTTTCTTGTGCTGAGATCTTCTTCTGGATTCCTCCATCACCAGGGCTCCTGGTAGATTCTCCTGGTGCTAACAGATTGTTCTGGCCTTGTTCCAGGCCCTTACAATGATCAAACCAATACTGTCCCTTTTCACTTTTCTCCACTTGAAGTTCTGCAGAAACTTCACTTTGCCTCTTGAACTTTCAGAGTTTCTTCCCCTGCAAAACCCGCTGAGTTTTCTTCCCCAGGCTGTGAGCATTCATGGCTTCTCTTGCCATGAAACTTCTGAAATACATGAGAGAAGTTTTTCTCTCTCCTCCACCAGTGAAATACAGAATGCAGAGGCTGGAGGTTGGATTAAGCACCCAACTTTGCTATCACCCAAGATCAGATTCTTCCTCCAAATCCCCATAAATGTGTGTTTAGCCACTCTCTCCCCTATATTCCCTCCATATCAGCTCAGCACTTGACATCTCATTTGACCTTCAAGACAACTCATACCCCTTGGCTTCACACTCAACAGTGGTTACTGGTTATTTTATAACTGTAAGGAAGCCAGTTTGGTAAAAATTGACCATGTTCATGGTCAAAGCCACTCTCTAGGGACTTTGTCACCACTAAGAATTTCTGTGTTGTTACAACAGTTTCATCTGCAGCTGCACCAGAAACTCGACCCGTTGGCCTGGCCCATCCACCTGTGGGTTTGGGGGTATTTATGGGTTATCTTGTAGGGGATTGCTGAAAGGTGCCAGCCAAATCTGGATGGTCAGTCTGGTAATGATGTAGGTACCACAGGACATTCCAAACAGCTCCACTGGCACTGAAAAAAGGCTCAACCATCAGACCTCCCTCTTTTCCTCGTGCAGACCTTGTGAGGGACCCAACTACACAGAATCATAATATTTATGAATGTTCTGCAGGTCTTCACATGAGAGTTTGTCATGTCAAACTGTGTCCCTTATGCTCTGGCTACAGCCAAAGCCCTCTGTAAGAAATACCTAACCTGATTACTGCTTTCTGCCTCCAAAAGATCAACCTTTAACTCTGCCCTGAACTTTCACACAGATCCAGCTGGCTCAGTATAAAAAGGTACACTAATTTTCGTGAAGATGGCCAAGTGTGTGAAAAGGTAACGCTGCTCAGTGCAGTGCTGACCAGGGATATTCTCCAAGGCAATGACAGTGAACACCAGATAAACAGTGGGTTTTTTTCAACAAAATGACTCTACAAGCAGAAAATGTGGGGCATGGCATATTTTAGACTAAAAACTAAAGGGAAGTACCCAAACATCAGAAGTCCTCTGTCTCAGTGATGTGTTACATTGAGAAGAAGCACTCACAAAGTTCAGCAGCCCCTATGTTGTAGCCTATCAGACTGTCAGCCTCCACAGCTGATAACCCATTTGATCCTCATAATATCCCAAGACACAAATGGGACATTATTTCAGCCCATCTAGGGATCCTGCTTTTTACAACGTACATGTAAGTCACCCAGACATGTCAGACTTCCAGCTCCAGCTCTCCACCAACTCCACATTGCCATTCCAGGTTTCTGGGTTTATGGGATGTGAACCCAGGTGAGCAGCAGGATCTGCACAGGGATTGCAAGGAGGGTCTTACCTGGGCCCCAGCCAAGCACTGCATTAGAGAGGCAAATGCAGAGACGCAGAGCCCTTTTGGAGAAGGTGAGATGCCATGTGGACAGTGGAAGGAGGGCTCACCAGGCCTGTAGAGGGAACATGGCCTTGCCATCACACCTCCCCATGATGTGCTCCCAACCTTGCTGCAGCACACTTCAGTGCTCTGCAGCTTTTCCTCCTCTTGTCTCATCTACTGACCATGGTTATTCCTCTGGACAGCACTTTTGTCTCCTGGCTTGTGAGTGGAAGGAGCCCTTGGGGAACAGGGCCCCATCCCTTGTGTGCTGCTGGAGTTATGTCCATTCTCTCGATTACAGCCCAGCAGAGCTGGGTGATGCTGCAGTCACCCAGAGCACTGCTTTTACAGATGAAGGTGGCTGAACCCATGAAGCCCACTCATTGAGAAGAGGTGGCCTGTGTGTTCCTCACTTCCTGTGGGCAGATGAACAGCTCCTAGACCTGACCTCTCTGAGGACAGCACAGAGCTCAGCTAGAGCCCCAGCCTGCCTACATCTCACCTCCTCCCTCCTCTGACTTCATCCACCTGGGCATGGAGGACTGTGGGTACATGTAACAGCACTGCTGGGACTTCAGAGAAAGCAGGAAATATTCAGAGGCTGTTTGTTCTCCAGGTTGCAGGGAAAGGCTGCAGAAAACTGGTCAAAGGATGAGTGGGAGCACCGGCTGCTGGCTGAGCTGACGCAATGTTTGCCGTGATGTTCCAGCAGCTATAAATTGCTGTCAGCTCCACTTCACCACGCTCAGCTCCCGCAGAGGAGGAGGGAGAGGATTTTTGCCCTCAGGGAGCTCCCCACCTGGCTCAGGAACGAGAGGAGCAGGCAAGGAACAGGCAGGAGAAGGCAGTGTCCCAGACCAGCATGGCATCTCTGCTGGACAACATAGCCAGACCTTCTGCTGTCGTCCTGCAGCTCTCTGTGCTGCTTGGTGTAATCTTTGTGCTGCTGAAGGTGCTCCAGTTCTACCGGGAGAGGAAGAAACTCATCAAAGCTCTGGAGGCATTCCCTGGCCCCCCAAAACACTGGCTCTACGGCCACAATCACCTGGTAAGGAGTGAGCTGGGCTCAGCCAGGGTGGGTTAGTCCCAGCAGTGCAAGGTATCAGTCAGGATGAGAAGGACTGGATAGGGTGTGCATGTCCCCTGCTCCTGTCTCTTCCTACAGGAGAGGACCTCTGCACAGGGAGTGCCAAGGTTTCTGCAGGGCAGGAAAAAACGGTGCTAGATATGTGGTGTGCATCATTTGGCAAAAAAGAGTCATGCTCTTTTCAATCATGTCCTTAAACAAAGAGTTATGGGACTTCCATGGAGTTATTTAAATATGAGAAATCATAAGATGTCTCTTTGCTGTGCGAAACCTTCTACCAATAAGAGTGTCTTACCCTGTAGCCACTGAAGAAGACATGGCCACAAAATTAAAACAGGGTGTTTTAATGCAGCCATTTTCATCATTCTATAGTGAAGATGTTTCACTTTCACACTGCATGCCCACCTTGCACTGCTGAAATTGGGGAACAGGGATGTGACAGCCTTGGTCCTCCCGGCCTGTCCACCAGGCACCCTGGCGTTGTCCATGCCAGCTGTAGCTTCTGAGTGCAACATGGAGCTGCTCCAAGCCCAGGCCATCCTAAGGTGCCTCAGCTGCCACGAGCCCAGCAAGGGACTCTACAAGGAGCTGTCTTGTGCTGAAGGGATTTGGTGGCTCAGGCAGCTTTGCCTCTTGTGCACAGTCCCTTTGCAACGCTCATCCTCCCCTCCACCTGCAGCATAAAAGCCCCTGTGTGGCAAGTCCGCCCACTCTTCTTTCATTTCCCAAGAAAGAATGTCTTGCATGTGCTTTCCATGAGACTGCAAATTTAACCTCTGCTTTCCCTGCCCTGTCCCTCTTTTTCTGTCTTTATTACTCCCTGATTAACTCTCGTTGCAGATACATTCTGAAAAATTTTTACACCAGATAGTGTCATGGGGAGAAGAATATCCCTATGCCTTTCCTAGATGGTTTGGACCAATCCTGCCTTCTCTAGTCATCCACCATCCTGAATATGCCAAAAGCATACTTGGCCGAACAGGTGAGTTTCTACCTCCACTTTTGAGAAGTCTTTGACACTTTCCTACCAAGAAAATACTGTGAAACTTGCCTGGAGTTATCCCCCCTGGCAACTTCCTTCACAGCTATTGCAATTCTTCTTTTGCTCCTCTTCACAAACTCCCAGGCTGCCCCAGGTTTCATGGAGCGGTTTGTATTCCTGTGCAAAACAGAGACGAGGTGCCTGTTCCTTCCAGTTTCCTCCCAGTTCCCAGTTTGAGTGTCATCTGTCTTACTGTCTTCTATGGCTTCTACCAACACAATATTTGTGCTTCCCAGTAAACCCAGTAAAAATTGTGAGCTGTCATGGCAATGGCTTTCAGAAGGCATCTTAAGTCTTCTCCTCTGCTCCTTTCTGTGGAGCATGAGTGGTACATACCCACATGGCCATCCCCAGTAACTCCCATCAATTGCTCTCAGTTTTGGAATTTGCCATGGCTGTTTCTTTTCCACACACAATTTTGGTTCTAACTTTCTCTGTTTTTTCAAGTCCACTGTGGTCATAATTGTAGATGATCACTTTTAAACTCTGCCTCTGGTGGTATAGTATTTTAAGTATTGAAATGAGATTAATTCTATCACGTGATTTAGAGGGTGAAATTAATGCCAGTTTATCCTGAATTTTCTCTTTCGTTGTGTTAAATTCATTAGTTATTCATACATTTCTAATATCTGTTACATTTTACAGATCCCAAGGCTAGTGTACCCTACGAACTCCTACTTCCCTGGATTGGTAAGTCAAAAGCAGTAGCGAGGCTGTCAGGGCTGTGATCACAGCCTGCAGGAACTGATTGTGCCTTTGCTGTTTGTGCTTCAGGGAAGGGGCTGCTGGTCTTGGAAGGAAGCAAATGGTTCCAGCACAGGAAGATGCTCACCCCAGCCTTTCATTACGACGTGCTGAAATCTTATGTGACCCTGATGTCAGACTCAGTCAAAGTGATGCTGGTAAGTCTCCACCCCTGCTACTTTTACCTTTCAGCTGTGAAACAGTGAAAATAAAAAATAAGTGAGAGAGACAGCACTTAGAGGGTTTCTACTTGCATTGAATTTTTTGAGTAGTCTTGAAGTTCTAAAATTTCTCCCCTCACCTTCCTTTGGACATTCCACTTATTCTTTCTCTTTGTCTGCCAATAAAATCAACCACTGCGAGGATACCCTTTCATAACTTGATGTGTACCCTTTCATAACTTGATATGTATCCTTTCATACCTGGGAAAAGAAATGCTCAGAAGAGTTAGATTAGGTTCAAAGAATATATCATCAACTAGGGCCTCTGCTTCCAGAAAATAAAGCAATTAGCAGTGTGGATCTGGGAAGAGGGACAGGAAAATATGACCTGACCACAGATGGTTAGTCTCTCCTAATACCTGGCTCTCCCTCTAGGATAAATGGGACAAGAGGATCACAGAGACAAAGTCGGTGGAGCTCTTTCAAGATGTCAGCTTGATGACACTAGACAGCATCATGAAATGTGCCTTCAGTTTTAATTCCAACTGTCAGACTGAGAGGTCAGTGCCTGAATTTCAAAACCCTGGGAAAGCAAGTGCTCCTATTTCACCACTCATTTTGCTAACACCAGCTTTGACCTCGGCCTCCTTACAGCAACTCCCACTATTATATTAGAGCTGTTTTTGACCTGAGCTACCTCCTGAGCAATAGAATCCAGACTTATTCCTTCAAGGATGTCTTCTACAACTTTACTAGCAAAGGCCGTGAGTTTCAGGATGCCTGCAAGCTGGCCCATACCCACACAGGTATTCCTGCCCCTTTCTCCCCAGTCCTGTCTCCCAGCTGAACCTCTCCCCACCTTGCCCCTGGCTCAGAGTGGGGTTACAGCATGGACTGGCCAGAGGGTTACACATTAAACACAGTCCAAGCTGATGACCGAGTGGTCGAGTGCAGGAGGGTACTCTGGAGGGGCAGGATGCACAGAACTGATCTCTTCTCTGTGCAGATCAGGTAATACAAGAAAGAAAGATGTTGCTCTCCAATGAGAAGGAACTTGACAAGATCCAGAAGAAGAGGCACTTGGATTTTCTGGACATTCTTCTTTGTAGCAAGGTGAATGTTTGAAATGATCGTACCAAATGCCAAAGGACAGAACTGTGTGGCACCGAGGGTGCATCAGCACAAGAGGGGAAGCACAAGAGACACCAAATCATACAAGTCCTTTGGGTAGAAAAATATAAGACCTGTATGCTTAGGAATGACATGCTCTCCTCTTTCTTAGGATGAGAATGGAGTTGGACTGTCTGATGCAGACCTGCGTGCTGAGGTGGACACCTTCATGTTTGAGGGTCATGATACCACGGCCAGCGGCATCTCCTGGCTCTTCTACTGCATGTCACTGCACCCTGAGCACCAGCAACGGTGCAGGGAGGAGATCCAGGGCATCCTGGGAGACCGAGATACCATTGAGTGGTGAGCTGGGACTTCTTATTCCTTCACCTTGAACTCTTTTAATTTCAACCCCTTGAGGGCCTTTGACATAGTCCCTCCCAACATTCCTCTCCCTAAATTGGAGAGATAAGGATTTAATAGGTGGACTGTTCAGTGGTTGAGGAATTGTTTCAAAGGTGGCATCCAGTGGGTAGTGGTCAATTGTCCAGATCAGTGGCAAGTGGTTTCCCTCAGGGGTCTGTACTGGGACAGACCAGTAAGATCTTTGTCAATGACATAGACAAAGGGGTTGAGCGCATCCTCAGCAAGTTTGCTTTCAGGGAGGATCTCGGGAAGATGACCTACACCACGATGTGCATCAAAGAGAGCTTACGCCTGTTCCCACCAGTTCCTGCTGTGTCCCGACAGCTCTCCAAACCCGTCACATTTCCTGATGGACGCAGCTTGCCAGCAGGTCTGTTGAGTTTGTTCATCCTTCATGCTGTTGTCTGTGACAAGAGTGGTTTCCTCGCTCTGTGTGGAGGGGCTGGAGGGTCTTCCAGACTCCTTTCTCTCTCCTGTAGCTGTACGGAGCTATGACAGCTTGCTGCCGCAGTGAGCCTGGAAAGGGTGGCCAGGCAGACTCCAAGGACATGCTCCAGAGCTCAGAGGGGACTTGTGAAGTGTTGCTTCTGGCCAAGTGAAAACAATACACTGATAGAAAAAGAGGGACCCAGCTCTGAGGCCTTTGTTTTTGACTTGTGAGATTTTCAGGAGAACCCTGCCAGATCTCTTACGACAGCCCCTGCACAGCCCAGGGAGGGAGAGCATCCCAAAAACACCTCTCCTGCATTTTCACTCTGAGGTGTCATGAGCTCTTTCTCACTTTTCTTTTACAGGCTGCCAGGTTGGACTGAACATATTTGCTATTCACAGGAACCGGGATGTGTGGGAGGATCCCCAGGTATTTCACCTTTATAACAAGAAAGGGAACATGTTCTCTGAGCCCAGACATCCACTCACCTTGAAGAAGGCAGCTTGTGCCTCCTTGATATGTTTTTTTCCTCTGTTGTAATTCCAACAGTCCACATGTAAATGCAAAGTTCAATCGAGTTACCTAACACCCCAAAGGCTTTGAACATGGCAAAGGGCTGGGAAAGGGTGTTCAATACTCTGTCTTTGTGCATGGTGACACAGAGAAGCTCTGACTGCTTTCAGCTGCCCTGCACACAATTAGAATGGTATGAGAAATCCCAAGCCCCACAAGACAGTGTGTCATTTGAAGATATTTTAGATGATATTCAAGAAATAACTGGAAAGTTGGAAGAAGGGTGCATATCTGCCTCTCTCCAGTGGCTGCCTGGACAGCAAGGGTCAGGCATCTCTGGAATGGAAGCATCCTGACTTGATCCTTGTTGCCATGGATGACAAAACTCCTGCAGGCATCTTGGGTGTTGCAGAGGGTGACCTGGGTATCCCCAAGGGACAATTGACTCCGTGGCTTTGTAGGCTGATGACTGTCATCTGCAGCTCCCTCAGGAAGAGCAGAGGCCACATCCAGCCCTAACCTGGGAACCAGGGAAGAACCTGGTGCTGCTCAGATCAGACCAAATGCTGACCAAATGGTCTTCGCTGCTCCCACAGGTTTATGATCCCCTGAGGTTTTCTCCAGAGAACTCAGCACAGAGGCACTCCCACGCTTTCCTGCCTTTCTCCGCTGGATCCAGGTGAGAGATCCTTCATCCCTCTCATTCCTATCAGGCTGCCTTGCATGTGAGACCCAGCTCAGATGTGAGCTCCTAAGGCTAATCTTCCCCAGTCACCACAAGCCAAGTTGGCTTGGCCAACTCAAGCAGGCTTTCTGTAACAGGATCTCCTATTACAGCATCTCCTGTAATAGGATTTCCATGCTCCGTCAGCTCTGTGGTCACTGTAGGATTTCACACATTTTTCTTGTGGCTTTGTGGAGATGTTTACACTTTGTTGCCTGCATTAGGAACACCATTCCCTTGTTCAGGGGTGAATCTCAGTGCACCTCAAAACCAAGGGGGCCAAGTCTCCATGGTTCCCATGCTGTATCTATAGACAGATGTGGGATACTGAGGTCTCAGTACCTTGCAAGAGGATCACCACACAGAGACAGAAATAACCTTCTGGAGCATCTGGGCTTTTAGCTGGATCTTGGCTGCACTTCCTAGTGAAATAAGCCCCTCTTTTCTCAATCTCATATCTTTTTTCAATGTTTAATAATAAAATAAATAGCAACAACCACAGAGTTGGGTGCATCAGGGCTTACTAGATAAGCTGTGGTGTCACCCTCGCAGAGGCTGGAGGCCCCCCAGCTCACCCCCAGGGTGGGTCCAGCTCGGGGGTGGCTGACAAAGGCCACAGTCAGAGCACTTGTCACCCTCTCCTCAGGAACTGCATCGGGCAGCAGTTTGCCATGAACGAGTTGAAGGTGGCGCTGGCTCTGACCCTGCTGCGCTTCGAGCTCTACCCGGACCCATCCAAGCTTCCCATAATGATTCCACAGATCATACTCAGGTCCAGCAATGGGATACACCTGCATTTGAAGAAGATTTTCTGATCCCACAGGGTGCCATGGCAGGGGGGCAAGAGCTCTCCCAAGGGACACCCTCCACCCAGAGGTTTAAGAGGGGATCACCAAATAGACCCACAGTGGCCACATTGCACCTCTCCCATGTTAACCCCTGTCCCACTGTTGTCCAGAGGGGCTTGCTGATCCCATAACCACCAAACCCAGCAGGTTCAGTTCCCCTCCTTGCAGGGGGAGCAGCACTGCCAAGGGGGTTCCACAGCATGGCTGTGGCTCATCCCTCACCTCCACGGGCATCCTCCGTGTCCTGCTCATCTCCTCATCTCCAACCTGCCCTCATAAGCTCCCTGACAGGACTTCTGTCACCTGCTTGTGGATTTGTCCCATTGTCAGTTCCTCACTTGGGCTTGGCAGTGAACAGCCCCTGGCATGGTTTGCAGGAATGCCTGAAGCCTGGGCACTGCCCCAGCACAGAGTCCCTGCCCTGCCTCCAGCCTGGGTGTGCCAGGCTAGGAGGGCTCCTCCCGGCAGCCTCACTGCATCCCCTCACACCACCCTCCCAACAATTCCTGTTCTGGGGCTGGCACTGCGCCCACCATTATGGAGATGAATGCCTGTGGTTCTTTTCTGCCCCAGCTCTGAACTTCCTTGAGCTGAGGGTGCTTAGGAGCCAGCACAGAGAATGCCACCAGCTAACCTGAGGAAGCACTTGGCACACTGGAAACAGCATGTGATCAGCATTGTTCTCCTCTCTGAAATGAGAATAAAGACTTGTGGAGATGATCTCCAAGCTTGTCTTTGGCTTCCTTCGCATTTGGGGGCCTGGCAGGGTACAAGAGGAGTCCCAGCAGGCCAGAGGCAAGGCTGCGCCCAAGGGTGCAGTGCTGACAGTGTTTTCTCAAGCCACAGGCACTGCTTCCATGCACCCTGTTGAGCCTCTTTCCATATATCCCACACAGTCCATCACCTTTGACTCCAGGAGTTTCAATGGTAAGGAAACAACTGAAACAGTCTGTGGTCAAACAAAGCAAAACAGAAATACACACCACAAACACAAAAGTGCTGGTGGTAAGAATGAAGTCAGCCTGCAAAATAAAACAGGAGGAGATGTGAGTCTGCTTCAAATCCTGTCCTGCAGAGTCTGAAAACTGACTGCTCAGTTCAAGAGTGGCCTGCCCAAGGGGTGCAGGTGAGCACTGGCCCTGGGCTTGTTGCGGGGGTACGGGGGGCCTTTCCCCAGCACCAGTCCAGGTGAACCATCTGGATGAGCTGCAGGTCCAGGGTGTGAAATGTGAAAGAGGCTAGTGAGAGACACAGAAAAAGTCCTCCCTGGTCCCTGGTAAAACCCCCTGGGCTTGGCAGGCAGCACAGCCAGGCCTAGCAAGGCTGGTGATGTGTCCTATCCTTGGGGACATCCCTGTGCCCACCCTCAGCGGAGCAGCCACTGCTCTGTTAAAGTCCCCAGTGTGCCTGTGGCATTACCCAAAACCCAGGGGAAGTTTGTCCCTGTGAGAGCCCGGGCACTCAGCAGGCACTGGGAAACTAAGGCACAAAGGCCTGCATGTGTGTCATGCCACAGTGACCAACAAGGCTGTACAGCTTTCCCTACAACACTGGCATCACCAAAATCACTGCAGGCACCAACATATCCAAACCTGTCGGTCTGTCTGTCTGCCTGGGCAGCTCTCTGCTGCTGGACAGATCAGGACAGTCAAACCTGAGCATCTCCCCATCTGAGTGAACTCCTGCAGCCCTCCTGCTCCCCATCTCTGCTGCCTCCTGTGTCCTCAGTTTGAGACACAAAATCCTCCTCAGGCTGGATCCAGACCTTTGTTTTGGCTGTCTGGGTTACAAAAAGGACAGGGATGCTGAGATCAACCAGCAAGGTGCAGCTTGTGTTTATTTTGCAAGGCAGCTGGAGACCAAGTTCCTCTTCTCCCAGCCCTCCCCTTCTCACCTGCAGAAAGAGGCTGGATGCAGGTTGTGCAGATGCCAGTGCCACCACCCTGGCACCACTGGTGGACTCAGGTCTGGAAGGTCAGACTCCTGCTGTCCTCCTTCCCAGCTCCAGCACAGCAAGGCCTTCAGAGGGCAGTGGTTTAAAAACACCTTTTAGTTACTGAAAAACCCTATTTGTCAGACATTTCAGCCACCCACCTGGGAAGAGGCAAACCATCCTGAAGCTGTGCTCATTACTGTCCAGCAGAGGGTCCAAGAAATGAGCTTCAGGTGTGCTGGGCCACAAAGACCCATCCCAGCCTCCTTGGTGGTAGGTCCCAAAAGAAACCCAGTGGCATTTAAAGGGGTCACTATAGCATCTTCTAGTTTGGGAATGGGGGTTAAGACCCCCAGCTGCTGCCCACCCCATGGCCTGTGTTTTGGGGCCATCACCCTATTCACTGCCATGACCAAAGCTTTTGGCTTCCAAGAGTCCTTCTGATTGCTAGATTGTTATGAATGGCCAAAACCCCAACCACTTCCAGAGGACATTTTCTCCAGGGAAACTGCTTTTGGTAATCTGCTTGGGAAAGAGAGCAGAAACTGCTGCCATTTTTGATGCAAAAAATGGATTGTTATTCCAGGCAGCTATGATAGCAATTGAGGTAAGCAGAGCCAAACACTTTAAAATCTCTTCCTGTTAAGAATCATGCTTAAACGAGGTTTGCAGTTTGAAGGGCCAAAGCTTTTGAGGGAAGGCCTCACAGCACCGATGCACCGTGAAGCCCTAATGCAGCAGCAACCAGGAGAAAATCCTTCCAGTTTTCAGTTTAGCCAGGTCAAACTGAAGAACGCAAACATTCCCCCACCTTCAAACGGTGGCAGTTTCTGGACAGCAGCTTGTACAAGATAACCTCCTCTGCCAAGCCACCGCCAAACGGCTGGGAGAGCAGCAAAGGAGCTGTGCGAGGAGCCGGCCAGCAGCAGTGACACAGATCGAATCTCTCGCGCATTTGCCCCAAATATCTCCCTGCCAGGCAGTGACATTTCTGCGCTGCCTCAGCTCGCTCCTCCATCACCATGGCTACAGCAGCCACCAATCCACGGGGTGAGTCCTTCCCGAGTACCATCAAACCCTCTGGGAGATGCTACGAGAGCCAGCCCCTTTGGCAGGGAGACACTTTAGGGAGCCCGGGACAATCCGCAGCACCAAAAAGTCCCCTTTTTCTTCTTTCCCTTCTCCTTTTTATTTTGTCTTTTTCTTTTCCTTTTTCTTTTTTTTTTTTTCTTTTTGAAGCACAAACAATGGAGCTAAAAGGTTGGGTATCAGGCCGATAATCATGAATGACGTGTCGTTATTACACACCACACATTCATTATCTCCCACTCCAGCCATGTCACAGGCGGCTGGAGGAGGGCAGATAACGGGGTGCCTTCATGCAGATGGCTTATTATCAGGATGTTCCAGGAGGGGCTTTAAGACAGTTAGTGATGCTGTTTGCCAGTTAAAGATTAGAGACCCCAGAGAATAATTAACAATCCCAAAACCCAGTTTTTCTGCTGGATTCTTCAGCTTTCTCCCCCCTCCCCCATCCTCTTTAATCTATTCACTCTAGCAGGTGTAATAAAGTGATAAGGACAGGCTCCGGGGATGTTTGTTTGGCTACTACGGGTGTATAAACCAACAATGGATGGTATTTTACTTGTGGCTTTCAGTGGCTTGAATCAAGACCAAAAACTTTGCAACCCCCTTGCCCACACACAGCCACCCCTCCATGGCATGCTCCTGGCTTCCACCTGGGTGGCTGGGCTTCTTCCCCACCCAGAGGACCATGAGGGTGGGACAGGCTCCCTTTTTCCCTCTGGAGATCCAAATCACACCTCTTGGGTGTCAAGGTGCCCAATACCAGGATATAAACCCCAGGTTTGCTCAGGTGCAGGGATAGAGCTGGTGCTGCTTCCAGCAGCAGTTTAGCTGAATACAGCAAGTCTAATTAAACTACCTTGGGATAATTTATACCATAGTGTCCACTGCCCAAACTGCTCCAGTTACAGCTGGAACAGAAACACCGCAAGCCTTCACAACTAAAGAGCCTCAGGAGATATTGGGGAAGCATCAGAGTAAAGGTGGCTTTCAACAAGATACCCCATTATCTGGGCTTCCAAGAGATGGATTACACCCTCCTAGGTCACAAAGAAAAGTTATGATTCACCCTGTAACAAAGTGGGGATCCAAAAACCCCACCCTGAATACCTTCTGCCCCAAAGGAGACTATCCTGTCTGCAGCAGAACACAACCCTGGACATCTTCCTGAAGCCCAAGGCTTCAGAAACAATGGCATTACAGAACAGGGGATAGAATGGAGCACTCATGGTGTCCTTACGCTTCACTGGTGGGCGTGGGGAGGTTTGTGAAGGACACCTTCATCCCCCTGTGCTTCGTGGAGAGAGGTGCTGGGGAGGATTTGGCCCTCAAGCAAGTTGGCTTAGGGTCCTTCAGAGAGGTCACTGAGGCTGTGGGAGGTGCCCCTCACCTGGGGCTCTCAGGCACAGCCCTGACTCTGCAGGACATTCCCCAGCTCATGGGGGCGGTGCAGAAGGCACGAGCACTGCCACACCAGAAGTTGTCTTCCCAATCACGCTCATCCTGCTAGGGAGGGAAGAGACAGCATTGTGCTTTAAAGAGCATCCCGACCCTATCAGCAAGAGATGAGATATCGTAATTATGGCAGTACAGGCGAGGATCTGGGCTGTATCAGCCAGTACAGAAAGGTAAACAAGAAATATAACAATGGACCCTTAACACTCATTAGCTGTGTCAGATAATACCTCACTTTTCTCCCTTTGGGGCTTAAAATCTAATTAAGATTTTCCAACAATAAATTTCATTTATGCTCGCTCCCTTTTGTTCTTTTTAGGATCACACCGAGAAGCATCTGTGAGCGACTGCACAGCTCGCGGGAAGGCAGCTTCAGTCAGCCTCAGCTTGTGCTTCACAGACAAGGGAAACTGAGGCAGCACAGCACCCTGGACAGTGCAGAGGTGAGATCCTGCTAAGACATAGAACTGGCTCCTGCATAACGAGTTTTCACCAGGGAAAACTCAAACTCAAACACTTTCACCAGGGAGAACTCAAAAGGGGCACCGGTTGTGACAAGACCAAGCACGGAAGCTCATGGGCAAGCCCAGCAGTAAAGCCTTCTCCTTGCTCAGACTTACAGCCATGACAGGGATTCGTGGGGAAAGGGACACTGAGACCCACTGAGCCCTCAGCACACCTCCACTCCAAACCCACATCCAGGCATTTTGGGGTGAACAGCTCAGACATCTGTCACACACTCACGGTGTACATAGGGCAGGGAATAAGCTCTTGTTGTTACTCATTATAAGGATGACATTGTTAACTTCTTTTGCAACTGAGAGGTAAAAAGTTAATGGGTTCCCTTCCTCTTGCCACACCCCCATCCTAAGTGCTGACATGGCAGGAATAAGCAATGACTAATCCTTAAACCCTGCTGAATGCAGTACCACTGAACCTTTGGGAGCTTGGTTTTTTCCAAAGCCACGTGACATTTGGCACCTGTGAGAGGAAAGTCAGGGGAGCAGCATCCATCAGGGGCAGTGGTCCAGGACGCAGCCGGGGGCTGGCTCAGCCTCCAGTTACCCTGGGGAGGATGGTAGATGGAAACAGCTCTCATGTGATGCTGGAGATGCAGCCATCCTGCCTCCACGTCTGAGGGCTTGACCTCTCTAACCCTTCTGCCTGTTTGCTTCTATTCTCATGCAAATTCTCAACGGGAACTGTGATTTCTCAATGCCAAGCATTTGAGAGCATTTTTGAAATACTCACCTACCTCAGGCTCTAGGGAAAATGCCTTTCGAGGTGGGTCTCTTACTGGAAGACACCTGCCCGAATTTTTGTGTCTTCACTTGCTAGGGACATCAGCAGCTTCAGCTGTGGGAAGTGCCCAGCAGAGCCCTAGAAACACATTTGCTCTCCCCAAAACCAGGGGCTGCCAAAAATACCTCTTTTATAAATCTCCCACCCCAGTGCTGCTCCAGCTGGGCTGCCCTTGGTTGCAGAGTCCCTTAATCCTTTCCTCAATGGTCAGGAAGAGGACCCTTCATGCCACTGGAGTAGCTCACGTTCCAGGAATGGCCAAAGCATCAGAGGTCTCTCATTTCAATCTACAACTGCCACAGCTTAGAAACGCTCGTTGTTCCCATGGTGGCCCTGGCACTGTCCCCACCACAGCAAAAGACAGACCCTGGTTAATGAACAGCCTGGCAGGAGCAGGTTGCACTATGGCTGGCTGCCCCAGGTCAGCCAGCACTGCCTGCAGCAGCCCCCAGCCACTTCCTGGCAGCATGGATAAATGACTGCCATTCACAGCCTCCAGCCCTGGAAATGGCTCCCAGCTGGCTGTGGGGCTGCACATTGTGGTCACTGGGATTCAGGGAGTGCTGCCTTTCACCCATTAAGCAGTACTGGGAAATGCTGGATTGTTTCCATGGCTCAGTAACCCCATCTCTGGCAAATGGAGAGGAAAGATGCTCTCACCTCCCTATACATCCCTTTGAGGCTCGGGGTAGTCCAAATGCTGAGCATTCCCTGATGTCCCTCATTCCCACAACTGCCTGAAGGCTGGGAGAGCTTTGAGATGCCAGAAAGTCCTTTGGCTGATTAGCAGAATGACCCTCTTTGCTGTCATAGGCAACAATTCTCTTTATTGCTCACTGGGAAGATATGTACAGAGGGGGAGGTTTGTTCTGACATTAAAATTCATGGTGTAGGTCATAAAAAGGAGGGTGAACTGGGGAGAAAAGAGCAGGTTTTCCATCAGCACCTCCCTGGAGGGCAGCTGGGAGTGTGGGGAGGTCCCAGGCACCCAGCAGGATCCCCTCTGTGTCTTGAACATGTCAACACCCTCCTGGGACTTGGGACATCAACCTTGCCAGCCAGGTGGGTTGACCACCAGGCAGGAGAGGTGGCACCTCCAAACCTCTCCTCGGGACCGATGCCCATGTGGACACCAGTCTCAGAGGGACAAGAGCATGTCCCACGGGTGGAAAAGGAGAAGATCAGGGGGTGGTGGTGCTGTGGGGAGGCCAGGGCTCCATCACTTCCAGGGGGTGCCAGAGCAGAGGGTCTCTGTGAAAATGCCCGTCACAATAGCGGGAAGCGAATCGAGAGGAAGAGGAGGGTGGCAGGTGGGTGCTGCTACATGGCCGTGGTGATCACCTTCTCCTCGGGCTCCACAGCATTCTCGTAGGCGTGCTGGTTCTCCTTGGACCTGCATCAAGAGGAGCAAGGGCAATGCTGAGCTCAGTCCCAGCAAGACCAGCACCCCCAAGGCCACCACTGGCGTCCTGACCTTGCTGGTGCCAGCTGTGCACTGAGGGGTGAGATGGGAACCACAGGAGGGGTCACTCTGAAAGGATCAGAGCCAAGTGTGGGGTGGGAATTGCTCTAATTTTTAGTGAGGGCTGTTTTGACTGTCACCATCTACATAGTGACCTGTGGTCACTTTTGGTGGCTCTTTTGGAGAGCTGTGATGTAGCATAAGAAAAATGTGGCATAGCAGGTTGTGAGGTGGTAGATGGATTGTGGGGCTCAGCTGCAGGGATAGGGAGAGATGAGGGAAAAGAGGATACTCCCTCACTGCCTTGTGCTTAGCTCCTGGAAAGGTTAAAAGCCCCAAAAGTTGGTGGACGGGACATGTAAGACCCTGAGTGGGTGAGACCACAGCTCTGCATGTCTGAGCTGTCCCCAAGGGGACAGAGCAGAGCCTGGGAGACAATGGGAAGAGGTCTAAGCAGGTCCTTCACCTGAAGTCAGCTGCAGCCGATACATATCTCCCTTCATGGCCATTGGAAATGACAGCATCTGGCTTGTCCTCCACACTCACCACGTTCTCTACATTTTCCCTGGAGGGAGAGAAGAGAGGAGCTGAGACAGAGCAACAAAGGAGCCATGGAGGGGAGCAGCCTCTTACTGGTGATGACACTACAGAGACAATAAGGGAGCTGGATGTAATTCTGTCCTCAGGCACCCTGCTCAGCCTTCTTCCCAGCAGGACAAGGACAAGGAGAAACACCCTCACTGCACGTTTTCAGAGGCTGTGCCAAGAGCCAGCCCCTGTCTCTGCAGCGGTGACTCCCAGCACCGTGCTGGCAGTCAGCAGGACTCACTGTCAATAAGTGGGATTGTTTTCTCCTGCTAACTGGTTTTTCCAGTCTACTTCTATGTAATCTGTTGCAAAATAGTCCCCTGTAGATCCCTATGGACACAGAGAGAGCAGAAAAGGCTCTGCTGGTGCCTCAGCCCTGGCGCAGGAGGGTTGTAATTGTGCACGTCCAAGTGAACAAAGCTGAGCTGCTCTCTGTCAAAAACGAGTCTGGATCACTTGCAGAAAGAGCCACTGGGCAGGGATGGGGTGTTCAGCCTCAGCCAGACTACAAAAGCTCAGCCCTGGAGTGAGCCTGTAGCCTGAGCAGCACCAGGGGGATTTAGCTGCAGAGGGTTGGGTGCAGGTGCACCCTGCATGCACGTCCCTGCCTCCCCAGCACTTGCCCAAGGGCAATTTCAGAGGCTTCTCCAAGGAACAGCCTGGCATAAACAGGCAGTGGCTGGAGCTGATAGCTGCTGTCACAGTGACAGCGCAGAGCTGGCAGGGCTCCAGGCTGCCGAGCCTCGCTCCCGCTCTTCTGAAGAAAGGCCAGATTAATTAAAACAAGGCACCATCCCTCCTCAAGCCCTCCTCAGCATCCTCTGCCTCCAGGCTGGGAAAAGGCAGCCAGGCACAGACAGCAGTGGGAAACACCAGCCCTGCCTGCCACTCCATGGGCTGGGTGTTCCTTCCGTTTGAGGACAAAGGTTCCTCTTTGGGAAACAAAGACTATAGTGGCAAATCAGACCATATAAATATATATATACACACACTTTGCATATGCATTGGCCTGGAATGCAATCCAAAGGGACCTGATTAAGATCGGGTAAAGGTAAAGCTGACCTGCTGAGCATCAGAGAATATACCAGCTCCTCACCTCCTCAGCCTGGAGAGGATGCAGGAATGCACAGGTACAAGAAGACTACAGCCTAAAGCGACCCTACCAGTGCAGAGGAACCATGAAACAGATACGGGGTGCTTTTAGTCTTCATCCCCTGTTGCCTTTGGACCGAGGTTTAAGGTTACTGCAACTTAGCCGGTTGGCCTTGCTCAGCTGAGCAGGAGCAGCAGCCTGTGACTCTGCTTGGCCAGCATCAGGCAAGAGGTAACCTATCCTACAGAGCCTTTTTCAGATGACTAAAGACACCACATTTGCCTGTGTCATGAGCTCCAGGGGGACAGTACTTGCCACTGCTTGGCTACCTCTCTTTTCTCCCAGCACCTCTCAGTGTGTACTCACAACTTGGCTCTTGGCTCCAAAAAAAGCTGGTTCAGGCTTATTATCCCACGGATATAAGGAACTGCACCCCCAAAAGCCACAGAAAACCAGGCTGGGCCAGCCCCCTGCACACGTGCCCATGTAATCCAGCCACGACGCTGTGGCTTTCCCATCCCCAGCACAGCTCTTTCCCATGGCAGCACTCGTATGGTGCAGGCTCACACCTGGCAATCAGTAACAGGGATCAGAGACCAGGAGAGGGACAAAAGGACAGGGAGATGAGGACAGGGAGTCTTTGCTCTCCCAGCCCATCTCCCGGCAAGCACGGTGTTCCCAGCCCTAGCACACGCACAGAGGCGGCTGGAAGTGACACGTGCCAAGGCAGCTAAGCCCAACCCAGAGCAACCTCCCACACTTACACTTTATCCTTACACCAAAACCTGTTGACCACGAAAGCGATGGCCACCAGGACTAGAAATACAACCACTGCGATGACACCCTGTGACCACGGCTGG
This sequence comes from Tichodroma muraria, assembly GCA_013390105.1. Lineage (NCBI taxonomy): Eukaryota > Metazoa > Chordata > Aves > Passeriformes > Sittidae > Tichodroma > Tichodroma muraria. The sequence goes on from WAAG01016728.1 coordinate 45,223, forward strand.
AGGCTGCCCCGGGCTGCAGGGAAAGAAAGGGACACATGTTAGAAATTCATCCTCAGGCTTTATCTGCCCAGGCTCTCCCTTCCAGCTTCAGCAAGGTCCAGATGAGAGCTTGATCCTGCAAGTCTGAGCAGAACACGGTGCTGTCATTTCAGGCAGGCTTACCTGGGTGATAGCAATGAAATAAAGTAGAATTAACAGTGTTTTCAGTGGTGGTTGCATGTGGAGTGTGGTGCATTACAGCTTTGGGGCTGCATATACACTGACATAGACGTACAAATACATAAACATGCACCTTGGGGGGCTGGTGACTGTGATGGGGGAGAAAAGGCCTGGGGGACATGGAGGAAGGGAGTGAAGGAGATGTTTGCCAAAGGAAGGATGGCAGAGGGGTTTCAGCAAACTGCTTATTCTCTGGCCCCAGTTGCCAGGGACATCATTGCTGGGATATTTTCCGAATACTGACTGGAAAAATAAGGGCTCCATAACAGGCTGAGTGTAAAATTCGGTTTTCATTCTCACAGCAAAAAGTTGTCATTGTGGGTTTTGGTAAAATGCACCATTCAACAAGTTTCCAGAGCATCAAATGATTTATGACAGAAATTGAAGGCTGAGGCATTCAGAGGAATAACCTCAGCACACAGGCCAGGTGGGGCTGGCAGGGGCCCGAGCAGCATTGGGATGGAGAGTTTCCCCAGGGGTGGAACAGACTGACAAGTTTGCTTTTCTCTATCCAGACCTAAGCAGGAATCCAGCCACGGGTGGGAAGGCTGTGAGACACTTCCCTGGACGTGGGCAGGATGCAAGGGCAGGCGGTGAGAAGAGGAAACCTTGTCCCACCCCTTGCTGGGATGGCTTCTCCTTGCCTCCCAGTGGATTTTGGACAATGGAGCATTCAGACATAGTCAAATCCATCCTTAAGTGCTGTCACATCAGCACTAAAGGACACCTTGTCCATGTAGCCACATCCCTTTGAGATTTAATTACTGTTTACTTAGACCCGACTTTTCCTCATCTGCTGATCAAAACACCAACCCTTGCACACAACGTGGTCCCCCTGCAGGGGCAGGTGGGGCAGGTGGAGGGTGACACCTGCCAGCCCCAGCATCAGCCTCAGGACACTCAGACCCAGACTGGGACACCTGCAAGGCTGAGCTGCCCCAGGACGAGCAGTGGATACTTCAGTCTCCCTCAGAGCTTTACTCTGAACACTTCCTCTGTCTCGCAGGAGACAAACCTCTGCTATAAACAGAAAACAATCTTTACTAGCAGTAGTAAGAGAAGGCTGCGTGCTCCACACGTGCAATCTCCTAACCCACAGCCAGCTTCACACTGGCTCTGCTGCTAACTGCTCTCCTCTCCTCCCTCTGATTTTGGGGAGGGGGACTGTCCTTCTGTAAGACCCCCAGCTCCTGGAGTCTTTACTGCAAGAGACATAAATAAAACAACAACAAAACCTGAAACCCCCAAACAGTGCTCTTTTTTCCTCTTGGAAATGAAATCAGCCTGTCCAGCTGACTCAGCAGCAGTGCCAGTCTGGAAATCAGTGACACTCCTGGGCAAGGGGCTGTGAGAAGAGCCCTGAGTAGCATCTTTCAGCCCCCTCTCCCCACAGAGACATTTGTCGTGTTTCTGCAAGGTCCCAGGGCAGAAACTCAGGCAGGAGGAATTCCCTCTTGCATCAGCGTGTTTCGACTGAAATGCCATTGTGTCAGCAGCCTGCTGGTGGTGGTAGCCAGGGGTGGTGACAGTGGCGAAGAGCAGGGGTTGGTCCCCTCCTGCCCGACCTGGTGGCCAAGGATGCTCCTGCCCTGCTGCCCACTACCCCTGTAAGTGCAGCCCCAAACACCTATTGCCTCCTGGATGAGTTCTGGCTCGCTTTGCATCCTCCCTTGCTCTGCCCTTGGCTGTTGGCCTAATTTATTTATTATTAGTAGTTCAGTTTTCCTGCCAGACCCAGGGTTTTCAGCCTAAGTCTAGTGTGGGGTGATCAGGTCCAGCCCTTCGTGAGATTTCTGCTGGGGTTAAGGGAGTTCAAGGTCAACCAGGGAATGAAGTCAGCAATGACTTAAACTGCTAGATTTGCATCTCGTGATCTTCCAGCAAAGGAGGAGGGAAGAAAAGTGGTAGCAAACCTCCTTGGATTGGAGCGATCATGCTCAGGAGGTACTGGATGTTTTTGCAAGTGAAATCTCACTCCTGTGGCTGTTTCCACCAGATTCCAGAGCATCCAAAACCAAAAGGGAAAACACCAAACCAAAATCAAGGGGTTCTGGCTTTGAGAGACCGTGTAGGGCCTGGCTGCAAGGGGAGATAAGGATGGTAAGGCTTTGGCAAATGCCTCTGCATTGGGCTGAAATACCCACCGGAAAACTGGCACGGGCATTAGGAAGGAGGAATGGGGATCAGGCAGAAACAAGAGCTTGCTAGGATCTATTCAGGGGGTAAATGCTTGGGTCCCAGCCCTCGGGGGCACTGACTCGCTGAAGCCCCACGGAGCACACCTTGCTGCCCTGCCAGGAGGGATGGTTGAAAGGATGAGTCTCACCTGTGGAAAGAGGACTGTGTTCCTGGAAAAATGCTTCACCAGGGATGCCCCTCCTGGGTCAGCCTGCCCCTCAGGCTCTGCCACTCTGCCACCTGCTCTCTGTGTTGCCTCTTGGTAATGCTGGGGTTTTCCCCCACAAACAAGATCTCCTAAGTCAAACTAAGCAGTGTGGAATCTGCAGCCCTTGTCTATGTGTGTCTCCACACATCTGCAGCTACAAACCAGACCTAGGGAACTGTTGGTGCCAAAATAAGCCTGTGCACTTGTTGCAATTCCATTTCCATACTCAACAGTTAATTTGAAGACACAAACCTGCTTTTTAATATATCTTCTCTGAGTGTTTGGAAAGCTTTGGCTGGCCTGTGTTTTCCACTCGCTAAGGAAGCTGTGCAGGCTCTGAATCCTTATTAAAGGATTTCTTTTTTTTACTCTTTCCAAGCAACAGCAAAACTTTCGACCCTGCTGACAATGGACACCCCAGACTGTTAAATCCTCAGCAAGCTGGTAAACAAACACAGGAAGAGCGGTCAGGGCTGGGGCATCAGGAGGAGAAAGGGGGAGGGAATTTTCCGGGACTTTGGCAGCACCAGATGAGTTTTAATTACTCCTCATTATTTCTAGAACTAGAGAAGCTCTTCAGTGGGTTTCCTAAAAATAATACCCTGGCATAGGAAGTTTCTCTGTTAAGTCTTTGGGAAGAAAAGAGGAGGTCAATTTGCTGAGGAAAATATTTGCTCCCTCTCCTCAGCGATGATCAAAATCACAGATTAACAAGAGGATCTGAGAGCTCAGGGAGCAACCCAGAGCAACACTTGCTCAAGGATAAGAGTGAGGAAAAAGAAAAAAAAAAAAAAAAAAAAAAGCATTGAGAAAACAGATTACTCATCTTGGTGCACAGTCCTGCCAGAGGTAAATCAGAGCAGTTTATCTTTGTGCAAGCAGCTCAGATAAACCTCAGGTGGCAGTTTCAGCCTTCAGCAAAACAGGTAAAAAGTTTCAACGTCCCGGCTCCGGTAAAACCCCTCAATCCACCGGACACCCACCCCTCCTGACGTGAAGCCAGAGCTAAAGCTCAGCCAGGAGCTGGGATGTATTTTCCCTTCCCAAGAGGCTCTTCCACAGTCTTCCCTTGTCCGCCACCAGCAGCTCCCACCTGCCCGGGGCTCGGCGCACCTTCGTGCCTTTCCCCCGCCTCTGTTCCCCCGGGATGCCAGCCGCACTCACCTTGCTGGCAGCAGGCGGGCTGCAGCTGGAGGAGCAGCGCCAGGAGGAGCAGGCGGCGGGCAGGCATGCTGGCAGCAGGGCCGGGGCTCCCGGGCTGCGCAGGGAGAGCCGGGCGCTGCGCTCGGGCACGGCGCCCTCCGGCAGGAATGAGCGCCTGGTCAATTATCAAACACCTTAACGAGGGAGGCGGATGCTCTCACCTGGTTATTCAAATCCTGCTGCGGGAAGGAGGTGCCTCTTCGCCTTCTCCCGCGGAAGCCGGCGGGGAATTTGGGGCACGGTGATTTGAACCTGACTGTCCCCTTGGGTAGGGCGTGGGAGGGAACTCGGGCACAAAATATTTGCATGGGCCCCGGAGGGGAAAACGCGACCCAGATGGGTAAAACTCTTCCTCAGTGAAGCTGTGGTGCTTGGGGAGCGTGGTGTCCCCCAAGTCCCTTCCCACAGGAGGAGAGCAGGGCGAGTCCAGCAATGCTCTCGCTCTGTGATGTGGGACCCCCACTCACTTCCTTGCTTTTTTTCAACAGGTGTCACTAATAACGCAGCAAAACACATTTGTGACTTTAAAACATCCAACTAATAGACCAGACTCCGTGCCAGGTACTGCCCCTCACCTCCCACACCTTGTTTAATGGTGACAGTACTAAACAGAGCAAACCCAGCCTTCATTTTATTGAGTCATCGGGGCTGTCCCCAGAATTCCTTCAATACCAGAAGAGGTAGAAACAGCGAAAGAGCTGCAGCAGGCCGCAAGGCTTGCCCTTCACAAAAGCTGCAGGACAGAGAACGTCACAGGTCCTGAGTTAAGCAATTTTCCAGCCCATGTCAGGTTTGGATGACTGGCAAACCCACCCCACAGGAAGAATAAAAGATAATTGGCTTCACAACGGAGAAATTTCAGCTGCTCCTGAAGGAAAATATAAAATTGTGAGCCAGGGGTTCCCTTGTCACTCTTCTTGTGATGTGTCACAGTATCTTTGTAACCCCTCAGCAGCATCTTTGTAACCCCTCAGCAGCATCTGGGAAATCACCAGCCTCTGGGTCTGGTGATTTCCACTGCAGGGACCCTGCCTGAGTGCTCCGTCCTGAGCAGCAAATAACACTTTATCCCCATGGGACCCATGTTCAGGAATGTGCAGCACCCTTAGGAATGCACACCCACTGGAGGAGGACGACTGCACTCCTTCGTCTCAACTCTTTACCCTGTATTTACAATAATATCATTTATCCTGAAGACAAACCAGATCAGACTTTGAGCTGTATGAGATTAAAGGCCAGCTCCCAACACTTTCCCAAATTCCTTTCCATGGCCAGGTCCCCAGCTGCAGTGTGGGATAACCTCACTGCCAACCCTGCTAAGTTTTGCTTGCGAAATCTGTGGGGCAGGGACTTTCCTACTGCACCCAGCAAGGAAGTGTCACAACAGGCACCCATAATCAGGCCCTGTAAAACAATCTAATCATATTACAGAGGAAAAGGAATGGCTTGTGAATAAGCAAAAATAAGAGTGAACTTTGGGTTCCCCAAGACCTGCTTCCACATTGTCTGGGAAAGTGTGCAGAGCTTGCCATCTTTGCTGCCTGCCTGTTGCTTTTCTTTCTTTTCCGGCGAAAGCAGCCTGGGTGTTTGGAGCAGAAGGCTTTATCAGCAGATCAGAAGTTCTAGAGAAGCCAGTCCTGCTGCTGCCTCTGGGAAATTCAAGGTCTGAGACATTCTGCTATTGCTGTCCACTCCCCTGTCACGCCTGAGGCTGGGTCCTGAGATTCCTTCTCCACATGTTCTGGGTTGTGTTATCACCCCAGGGCTCTGCACAGCGTAGCTCCAGGGACTTTGGGCTGGTTTCCCAAAGACACGGAGGTTTTGAGGATCCACCCACATGCTGTGGAGTGTTGGGGTGATAGGACATGACAGACCAGGCCCTGGGATGAAGGCAGGGCTCTGTGCCTTTCAGACAGTGGTTTGTTGTCAGCTCCATCCTGAGGAGCAAAGAACACTTTACCAATTGCATGTTCCCACATTTATAGGAAATTTAAGACAATTCAATGATTTAATCATTTTGGGCTCACTGATGAGGCCAGGGAATCACTCAGTGCTTGTCTCCAAGCTCCCCTGTGCTCCAAAGCAGGTTCAGCCCCTGCAGCTAGTAGGAAGGTAGGTGCCTTTGTGACAAAGCTCCTCCTTGGTTGCATATTCCAGGGTCTGGCCTGGGGGCACAAGAAGCTGCAAGTCACTGTAGCAGCCTCACTGCAGGGACAAAGTCTGAAATTTCAACAAATTGTTTGCCAACCAGGTTTTATTTTGTCATGGCTGAGGACCTGCAGCAGCAAATAACTGCGTGTTTCTGCTGCAGGGTGCTGGAAATCTTGCTGTCTCTCTCTTTTAAGCCTCCAGCCTCACCCAGCCATGGTGAGACAAAGCCATACAGGTCCATTTTAGAGCTGAGGGACACCGAGGCACGGAAGGACAAATCACCCTGGCAGCATTTAATCAGAGCCAAGTGGAGCCCGAGCCAGCTCAATGCTCTTTCAAGGACCCATGTGAGCAGTTGCCTGTGTAACAGATTTTACACAAAGCAAGGATAGGAATTTCAGGCTTTACACTCATATACGCCAAAAATTGTTGATTATTTCCCCTAAAAACTACATAACTTTTAGGAAAAATTAGTATTTGCTCAAAGCAATGTTCCTGGATGATACATCTCAAAGCACAGATGCCAATTCCTCTTTGAAAAACATTGGGTGACTCTGCCTTTTAATGGAAATTGTTTTCTTTCTTCTTAACCTCTAACTTCCTTCCTTCCTTCCTTCCTTCCTTCCTCTTTCCTTCCCTCTTTCATCTTCTCCATTTCCTCCCTTTCTCCCAGACAGAGCCATAAAAATAAAAAAATACTATGTGAGAGCAAACCTGAACATTCCCTAAGGAAGAGATTGCATTTTTCGTAGAAAAGTAATTATAAATTTATTCCATTTCAATAGCTGCTATGAAACATAAAAAACCCACACCAAAAGAAAACACACACAAAAAATAAAAAACCCCACAAATCAAATTTATAATTTCTTGTTTCTTTTGACATCTACCATCCAAACCAAATATTCTTTGCTTGTGCCAGAGTTCTCTCATTTCCCGTTGACACTTGTCTTTCAAATCCTGCTGGCTCTGGATGCTGCCAGGAGAGAACCAGGAGCTACAACTACACTGAAAAGGGCATTTTCTTGGCTCAGTGTGCCAATGTGGGTAAAAGGCAGCAGAAAAAGGCAGTTCCTGCTCTGGGTTTTCATCTCTCACAGCTCTGTACCCCACTTCTCTGCAAAAATGCCTTTAAACTGCCAGATTTTTTCTTATTTATGTGCTGTTGAAAGCCCCAGTGTCAAGGGTTGTCAAATGTCCCATGAGTATTTCGTGGGGCATTCTGGATGATATTTTTTACCCCAGTTGATTTTGGGATGGATCTCTGGGCAGCATTCGTGCCCTCCACTCTGTGTGCTGGGGCCTGATGCTGCTGCTCCTATGTCCAAGGGCAGCTCTCCTCTGGCCATTGCTCCCTCTGAGCTCCCTGCTCCTCTGTCCCTGATGTCAAGAGCTGCCAGGGCTCTGGCAGCACGTTCACATCAGCCTCAGGCCCCACAGCCTTGGAAAATTAGTCTGAGGAAACACCTACATGATCTGCCCTGCCTTGCCCTGGACTGGGAGGAATCAAACCAAAAATCTCTGAAACAAGAAGAAACCCCACCTGCCTCTGCTTTGCCTTATTGTTGGGGGATGAGCCTGCATCTGTGTTCCCCCCTGGCTTTTCCATCTGCTCAGAGGGAATATTGCACCCCTAATCACCTCTGAGTGTGGGGGGAAAGCGCTGCTGCGTTGCTGGAGTGGCAGATAGGAAGGTTCCCAATGTGTGATGCTCAGAAAGGGAGAAAGGAGCTGACTTTGCTGTGGATATTCCCTCCTGCCCAGAGATATCAAATGGAATGAATAATTTGCTATCCGATCATCTCTAATCTCCATCCCATAAAATCAGCAGCAAGCTGGGAGGGTTTTTGAAGCCTCCAGCTGCATTTGCTGATAAGACATGAGGCAGGAAAGATTGGAAGCCCATAAAAATGATAATCTCAGGCTTCAGTGTAACTTGGTGGAAGGGTTTTCTCCTGTCCTTTCATTAAGGATGGATTTCATGATCTTCCTTAAATAACAACAAGCCTTCTCACGAGGAATCTCCCACCCGAAAACTGATTGCGTCGTCATTAGGAAACAGGAGACCAAGAAGCCACAAAAAAATAGATGGAGCACAGCTGAGCTCAAGGCTAAGGCCAAGGGGTGGGAGGAAAAGAGGGAATTGGAAGTAATTTCTGAGCACAGAGAGAATCTTTAGGCATTGAGGCTCTGTCTAGGAGAGTCAGGCACTGGCACCGTGTCAAGCTGCTGGGCACAAGCCTGACCATGAGCCTGGATATGGAGCAAAGCCTCCTCCTCCTTATCTTTCACCTCTTTGGCATGAAGAGAAACATCATGTCCCATTTCAGTATGATTTGACACAGCATCCTCTACACCAGCCCCAAATTCAGTGAATCCCGAGAGAAAAAGGGACAGGAGAAATCCCAATTCACCAACCTTTTACATGTGAATCTCAACTATGATGGACAAAAGGAGGAGAAGGGAAAGGTGGCTGGTTTGGTGAGGGTAGAAAGTTTCAGAAAATAATTACTTCAGATGCCAGAAAATTAGGAAAAAATATAGGAGAAATAGGAGGAAATTAAAAGTATAAACTATAATCAGATGTTAAATTGCTTTTCTTCAGCTAATTGAAATAATGTTTTCTCTGCTACCCACCACTCTACCCCTTTCAGATGCTAATCCCTATCAAACATGGACTTACAATTACAAATTCATAGGCATTTTTCCCAGGAGCAGAAATTGCTTTGCCCTGTAACCTCTAAGATGAGGTCTTAATAGGAATTCACGAGCAGTCTCTGGTAAAGCTTCATTAGCCGGAGAAAATAGACAAGGGCAAGTTGCAGTGCTCCCTAACCACTCTAGGGAAAAATTAATTTAAATTACTTTGTAAAGTAACAAGGCCAGATAATGTGTTTCCTTCTTGGATTATTGTTTTCCAACACCCTAATATGTGGGCAGATTAAGTTACTTTGTCTGTCTTGGTGGTGGTCCGTGCTAAATTGTAATTTATGGAGTGCAGAAGCCTTTGGAAACACTGACCCCTTGGGCCAGAGCTAGAGGAAGCTGGGGCAAGGACTTGGCTGGATCTCACCAGGCTGCGTTGCTCGGAGGCTGTTGGGAGGCAGGGGAGGCCACCTCCAGCACAACCTCAACACAGCCTAGAAGAGAATCTCAGCTATTAAAGGTGGCACTCCAGCATTTCTCTGGTTGGAAACTGATCCAAGAACCCTGCTGCTTTGGGGCAGCTTTAGATTAGGTTCCTGGAGGTGATATCCTATGCTGAATTCTGTGTTTCCAAGGGCTGGACCAGCTTGGAAAACCTCTTCCAGAAGTCCCTCAGCAAAGCTGCTGTATGGAACTGATTCTCAACCAGCTAAAACCAAAAATGCACTAAAATATGCTGAAAATCAAGCCAGCAGCCCCAGGAGAGGGAGGCTGTGATTTCATACACCCCCTCCAGCCCTTGCAAGCCTTCCCAAAAAGAGCCATAATTGTCTTCCCCTGGCACTTCATGCTGGTGTGGGTTTATGGAGCTTTGCAGAGAGCCAAGCGAGGGGCCATGGGAAGATGTGGTGATAAAGCCTTGGCAGAGGGGCTGTGTCTCTTCTCAGCACCCTGGGCTCACAGCCGGACTTCAGGAGGCACTGCCAGCTCCAGGCATTATTCACCTGAGGCTTGTCACATGGAATGGGCCAGTCTGGCTAAACCCTCACGGGATTCAAGCATAATTCAGCAAGGAGACAAAGAGTTCAAAGGGCCTTTGGGCAACAAACAGCACAGATCATCTCAGCTGATTACATAGGTTCCCAACTGATGTGGGAGCCCTAGGAGACCAGCCTGAAGCTGGGAAGATTTATGGAAAGCTACCTGAATTGGAGAGGGAATGTATTGATTTTATTCCTGGCATCTGAAGGGGATCGCTGCTGTTTTTCAGAGCAAAGAGGGCTGGCAAGAGATGCATGAAGACAGAGGGATAGAAAGGTAGGTAGAGGGAACAGAAGTCCAACCCATCTAATCATTTTCTTGTCCCCACTTACCTGGGGGAAGACAAAAACCCCATGGCACTACTTTCTGTCATTCTCCCATCCAAAACTGCAACACTTTGAAACGAGACTATAACCCCCAAGGATGCAGGTTTATATCATCCCAACTTCTGCAATCACTTGAATTTTTTCCTCCCTATCAGCAACCCATTACTGTCCAAGCTCTGACAAATTCTGGACTGCCTTTTCTGGTGACAAGCCCTGTGTTTTGATAGCTCCAAGCAGAATTAAGTACGCTCTTGAGTCTTCTTAACTTTGCTGTCTCACAACAGGCAGAACCAAGCACCCTGGAAGGTAGAGGAGCATCACGAAAGGCCATGTCCCATGAGCAGGATGCCCCTGCATGACTGTCTAGGACCCCAAGGGGTAGAGGAGAGCCTGCATTTAGTAGGGCACCCCTGCTCAGCACCATCTGAGGAAGGTGATTTCCTTCCTCCAGCCCCACCGACTTACTAGGAAAAAGAAAAGCCCTGGGCAGAGCGAGGAGCATCCCCAATACAGGAGACCAGCCTGAGCATCCTTGAACTCTGGGCTGCAATCAACCAGAACCCTGCCAGCAGGCACCAGCCCTATTTCCATGGTCAGCATCAGAGGCAGAAGGTTTTCAGGTAGCATCTCTCTCCTCTTCCTCCTCAGAACCAGGGCTTTTGCCTGGAATATGAAGGGGAAAAAAAATAACATGACCATCGGCAGTAAGTGAAATGAATCTAATAACCTCCACTTCTTTTCAACGAGCTCCAGTTGTTGCTTTACAAGTGTACTCCAACCCTGGTGAGTGCCAAACAAAAGCTCCCCTCTCCTTCCCCCTGCCTGTTAAACAGCCTTTTTATTTCAGCGAGCTGCATCTGCTGGGTGGCAGCCGCGATTACCATAACACAGGGGTAGGATTTGGCCGGGATGCTTCCCCCTCGACTCTGCTACAGGCGGGAGCCTTGGGCTGGTGGAAAAATAGAATGAAAAATAAAGGGCAGAGAAAAAAAGATTGAATGCAGGAAGTCACTTTTCTGGCTGCCAACCAAGCAGACAGGTGCAGGTAATGGAGGAGAGGGGGAAAATGATGTCCACATCTCCTCAGAGCTATGACTTCTCTTGCTGGGAAAGGGAGTGGGAGGGACATGGAAAGACCAGAGGGATTTCATGTGAGTCCAAGACCTGAAAAAGGCATTTCTCAGGGTATATTGAAGTTAGGAGAGCTTTGGGGGAACCTTAACCCATTCCTGAAGCTTTGGAGGCTGCCAGCCCCCCCAGGATGCTGCTGCAGACATGCTAAGTATTGTGAGATGAGGACAGGGATCCAGGGCTCCTGCAGGAGGGACAGGATTCATAGGAAAGGGCAGAGCAATGTCAAACTGTGCAGATGTTCCACAGCAGCTCAGAACAGGCTCCTCTTGGATCCAGCCCTGAACAGGTTTTGAGGACAAAAGGTGAGAACCCCAGAGAGCTGCCTTTGCCTGGGACTGACGAGGAGAGGTTGTTTCCAGAACTGGTGGGACATTAATTAGAACTCAATAAACAGCAGGGCATCGGCACAGCCACCGGCTCTCCCACTGGGAAGCGTGATTCTACACAGGGTCACCTCCCCTCTGCTGAAATCCCGGGACACTCGGCTGCCTGTGCTCCTCTGGCAGAGCCGGTGGGGGACCGGTGACTACAGGCATAGAACCCACTGCCCTCATGTTCCAGGGAGTGGGAACCTGCAGACGGCACTGAGACTTCCAGGGCCTGGCTGAGCTGGGGGGAACAACAGCTGTCCCAAGCTGCCTCCCTACCTTTCTACCCCAGAATACAAAATTCTGCAGGAAAATACCTGCAGTGTTCAAATATAGCGGGTTTAACATAACGATCGTCGGTCTGCGGTAACTCCAGGAAGACCTGTAGAGTCTGGAAGAGGGGAGAAGGAGAGGGAGGAATGGAGAAGGGAAGGAGAGAAAGGCAGAATGGGGATAGGAGAGAGCAGAGGAGGAAGGAGAAGGAAAAGGAAAAGGANGTTCCGCTCCGGCTCCGGCTGCGGCTCCGCTTCGGAACTGCTCCGGTTCCGCCCCGGCTCGGCCTCGCCCCGCGGGCAGGAAGCGCTGGTGCTGCGGTGGGGTTGATGTGCCGTTTATCTGCGAGCGGGGCTTCCCCCAGACCTGTTCAAAGGAGGCAGCCCGGGGAGCGCGACGCCCGGCCGGGCTCGGTGAGGGGTTCGGGTGGGACCCCGCGGGGGACGGCCCCGCTGCGACCCGCCGGGACACGGCCCTGGGAAGGCGCCGGCTGCGAGTTCCTGCTGGGAGCGGAGCAGCGGGCAGGGCGGCGGCGTTGGCATTGCCAGCGAGGGGACAGCGTCCCCGCTGTTGGGCACAGACACGCTCCCGCTCACACCGCCTTTCTGCCCGTCCCTTGGGGTGCGTGGATAAAGGGCCTTATCCCCATCCCGTGGCACCTGCACGCAGCGATAGAGGGGAGCAGCTCGGAGCAGGACGGAGCCGGCTGCAGGGTGGTCCAGGGACGGGGCAGGCAGCCGAGATAGGAGCAACGGCTGCCACGGCTCAGCTCAGCCTTCCTGCCGCCCTGGAAACACCCCGGGAAAAACGTCCGGTACCTGCTTTGGATGGTTTGGTGCCATCTGACCCAGAAGGGAAAAAAAAGCTCAGGGTTTGCAAGGATGAGGCAGGGAGCAGCTTGTGAGGGATTTCTGCTGATGGCAGCCAAAAGCAAAACCACCCTGGAGTTTCATCTGGTGGGGAGAAAAAGCAGGGCAGGGTGCAGAGGGCAGGGGTGGGGGGGTGGCAGAACACACGTGTGAGCGTGTCATGGGCTAGCGTGGCTTGAAGACACGTGCAGGACTGCATGTCCACATCCATCCAAACGTGTATTTAGGACTGTCTGCAAACATGCATCAGGAATGGGATGGATGTGCCCACAGGAATGGGACGTGCAAAACTGAGGGTTTGTGTTTGTGTTTGTGTNTAGGGGAAAGGACAGCCCTTAACACACTTTATTTGGGAAACACCGAGAAAGCATTAAACCCCGTTGTGCGCAGCCCCGGGGCGGGCGCTGCGCTCC
>WAAG01016728.1:75475-106331 GCA_013390105.1 Tichodroma muraria
AAAAAATTGCACTGTGGCTGCCCGCATCTGAATAGTGATTCTTTATTTTAGTCCTCTTGGAGGTTATTATGCCCCTGTGTTTTTTTTTTTCTTTTTTTTTTTTCCTTATTATTAAATATGGAACACCTACTCCGTTCTTAATTAAATTTAATGAGCCAAAATAAATTGTTAGAGATGTTGAGAGAGTGGGAAAGGGTGTGGGCTGCTTTGGGACAAGAGGTAAATAAAGCACATCGAAGGGAGATGTTTTGGACAAAAGTGGCCCCATCCCCAGCCTTCCTCCCCCCCACACTGTGTGTTTCTGCTGAAGGGCTGAACTGGGGCGAGCTCCCTGTCTCGTCTCCCGTTCTGGGCTGGGAGGAGGCCGAGCATCCCTTCCGAGCTGGGGGATGCTGGGGACTGTGAGCGGAGCGGGTACCGAGCCGGCACCTCTCGCCCTCGAGAAATTTGGGACGTGAGCGACGGACCCTGGAGGAGAGGGGCTCGGGGAAGGTAGAAAAGGGCCCTGGCTCTCCCCGTAGCGGTGCGGGGCAGCCAGCGGGGCTGGAGCTCGGGACCGGCTGCTCGCCCCGTCGGGGAAGGGGCTCAGCCAGGCCGCGGGGAGCTCCGGGCGAGGGCGAACAGGGATCCCCGGCCCGGCCAAAGCCGTCGTGCCCCCGGAGCGGGCCGTGCGGGGGTCACGGTGCCCTGCGCGGCGATCGCAAAGCGACGGGACGCGTGCGACCCTCCCCGAAATGCCAGACGCTCCCGGCCGGAAAGGGGGAAGGCAGGAGTCGCTGGAGGGTCCCAGATCCGCTCCTCCGGACACCCAAGGGTAGCGCGGCCCTAAAGGCAGCGGCGGGCAGCGGGTTTGGACAGCGCGGGGATCGACCTGCGCGGGAACGCGAAAATCAACGGAATCACCCGCGGCGCGGGGCGGGAGCCAAGGGGCCCGGGCTGAGCCCCTCCCGGGACATCCCCGCTCCCCTCTGCGGAGCTTGGGCCAGGCGACGGCCCCGGCCGTGAGGGGGCCTGGGGCTCGGGGGACAAGCGGCGGCGAGCCCCTGCCGCACCTGCCGTGGAGCGGGGCCGGGGTGCGGGGGTCGCTATTGTCTCCCCGCCACCTGCGCGCCCTCTCGCAGGGGGAAATGCCGGAGCTGTTATTCTTCCTTTCACTCCTTCCCGCTCTGGACGCGGCCGTGGGAGAGGTTTCCACAAGCCCCGGGCTCTCCCCCCGCGGCACGGCCGGGGCCGTGTCCCGGGCGGCAGGAGCCCGCACGATGCCGGCGGCGTGCGAGGGGCGGCGGGGCAGGGACGGTCACGACGCGCCGGAGAGCCCGCCGTGCCTCCCGCCAGGAAACACGACCATTTTCGAGCCGGCTCCTCTCACCAACAGGAAGCGTTAAAGATAGAACAGCCGGGGCTGGGCGGGGGAGATTAGGAAGCCGAGCATCTTCTGAGCACCGAGGGCCGCTGGGGGGCCATTCCCAGCCGTGCGGTGGGAGCCGGGGCTGTGCTCAACCCACCTCCGGCCCACGTTTTCACTTTACTGAAGAGGGATCAAACCCTTCAGTCAGGGTGGGGAGCACCAAAATGATCCAAAGTAAAGTGGTCAGTGGTGCTCCGAGCAGGGCCAGCACCTTTTCAGCTAGCACTATAAGTATCTTTCCTTAATTACAATAAAGACGAGCTAGAAACAACAGGAGAAAATAACCAAAATAACAACAACAAAAAACCAAAAAAATAACCCAAACCCAAATCAATAAAACCTTAATGTTGCCCCATTGCCCATGCCATCACCTGACAAGCCAGCTCTAGAGCCTGGGCCTCAGTGCTCAGTTACCAACGTCAGACCTGGCTATGCGTGTGGGTTTTTCACCTCAAATTGCAGTAGATGCTTCAGGGAAAAAAAAAAAATCCATACATCTTGAAATTACTCAGCACCACTCTATGAAAGGAAAATGCACCTTAAAGGGAAGGGTGTTTTTTATTGTTTTGGTCCAGTAAATTAACATTCTGCTTGCTCAGAGGTTGCTGCCCCAGATTACATGCTTTGTGTAACTTATTATAACACCACACCCTTGTCCTGAGCTGTGTGCAAGTAGTTTGGCCTTTGTTTTCAAATTGTTTCTAGCCCTTGAGCATTTGAAGAAAGTCTTTAAAATATTAACCAATACAACTGTCATCTTCCTGTGTTTCCAGACATTTTACAATAGGAAACAAAGAACAAAACCCTGCAACAATAGCTCAGAGGTATGAATTGCCTCATTCATCTCACTGGAATGTTCAAAAACATTAACTATTTTTTGACTGATTCAGCAGAAAACATGCTGGCAGATTATAAGCTAATGTCTGATCCAGGGGAGATTCAGGGACTGAGAAAGGTTTTATTTTTCAGCACAGCAAAATAGCACCTTTCCTGAAAGGAAGCAAATATCCTTGTTGATGGAAGAGGCTGCGTGAGAGGAGAAATTCTGGCTTAAAAGGAGCTGCTGCCTTCCTCTCTCTGTAAAACTGGCTTTAAAACAGCACATGGTTGATCTCAGGCCAATTATGTAATAAATTAATTAGCAATTAGTGCCCACTCATACATACCAAGAACTAACAGAGTCCTTAGGATTTGACTGGGAAAGGCCCAGGATTTCAGTGCGGGGTGTTTTAATCTCTGGTTTAACACCCAGAACAGGAAAGGCAAGGTCAGCACCACTGGCTGAACTGCTGTTGAGACAATGCCATCACTAAAACAAAGTTTGTTCCAACGCCTGTGAGAGAATGCTGATGCACTGAAAGGCCAGTGAGAAAACACATGGCTCCACCATCACTGCACTCTCCTCCCACCAGGAATGGTGGGAATGGGAATGTATCACCACTTCCAGCCAAATTCTTCACCTTGCACACTATTATCATCAGAAGATTATGGAAGAGCTGCTTCATTAACAGACTGGAGTGCTTGATGACAGAATATTTATGTGTTAATTCAGAACAAAGTAAATTATTATTTCTGCTTAACCTACCCCGCAGTATCAGATTCCTGAGGAGTTCAGTAGCAGGTGAACCAGTGAACTTCAGGTTAACCATTCTAACAATGACTGGGAAGCCACGTGTCTTAAATAAAGGCAGCATTAGACAAGTGAAGATAATTTTTTTTTTAATGGAACCTTTGACCTTTATGAGCAGTATGTAATTTTAAATAAATAGAAAACATAGAGGTGAAAAAAATTACAAGTTTTAAAAGTGCCAGCTTTCCCCCATTTCCTTCAAAGATTTCATGATACAGAGAGTTACATGTGCCATTTTGGCTGAATTCAAAATAATTTTATGCAAAGTAAAGCCAAAGTTATACTTCCTCACAGACAAAACCCACACACAGTAATCCAACCATTTCAGCAAACTTCTAGAAATTAGTGCTTTAGCTGTTACCCCTGCTCTGCCACACACATTATCAGTGGCTCACAGTTGGCACAAACATGGAAAAGTCTGTTTTTAAAAAGTCAACAGAAGAACACTTAAGTAATCACCACTGTTAAAATCATATTAAAAGTACATCTTGGGCTCAGGTTGATTCACCTTCAACATGCTTTAAAATCACACCTAACTGTAAACAAAAGTGCACACACATGTCTATGCTGATCAGCACTGCCTTGGCCAGGCACTTTGAGGTGGCTATCCCTGAGCTGGGCTGAAAATTCAGTTCTGCAAGTTTTACATTGCTACAACAGAGTGACCTCTTCAAAGACAGCTCAATCCGTGGTTTCCTGTACTCTTTTACAGAGAGGTCCCTCTGATTTGAAGCAGTGGTTGCAGCCATCTCAGGGGATGTTCAGAACAGCTTTGGTAATTGCCTGAGCTGTTTCACATCAAGAATGGTGCCAACAGAACTTATGCTGTTTGACTGGTTTAACATTTCAAGAGTTGGAGTATGTAGATTTCCACGGAAGGCCTGAGTATCTCCTTCATCTTTCCTGACGGGTTGTTCAGTGAATTCAACCCTCCCAGGTAACAACCTGGTTTTTGATTTTAAATCCTTTAGGAACTGAAGTGAGTTTTCATCTGCTTGATCTGATCTGGGAGGAAAAATTTCATTTGTAATATTTCTTAACACAGGGCTGTTTAATTCTGGTGGAGAAGCATTAGTAGTTAGCTCTCTGTTGTGACTTTTTAGGTGAGTGGGAAGTCTTCCTTCCATTCTTTTGGGTAATTCAGTCTGGTGGCTGAAGCTGTCCAATGCAGGGATACAGTTTTTGTCTGGCATGCTTTTGCTTTTGACAGTGCCAAAATTGCCATCCTGAGCCTGCAGTTCCTCTTCATCTTCACTGCTGTCATTGCCCTGTATCAGCCCATATCGCTTCATGTACTTCTTGGTTGCAAAGGACATATTGTTGGGTGAAATTAAACTCAGACCCACCATGCTCTTGTCCGTATTTGACTGCAAGATGTCTTGGAAGGAGAAATCTGGGGGAGGATTTTGGCCTGAGTGACTGAGAGACAGTCGGGATAACTGATGTTCACTGAGATACTTCAGTGCTATGGCGTTCGCTTCCATGCTCAGATCGACAATGTTGGGACACATGCTGACATTGGCAAGTGACACGGAATTTAATCCAGGCACCACTGCTTCAGGACTTATGCACGCCAAGATGCTGAAATAAAGCATCAAAAAGTTACCTTAGCATTACAGAAAAAGCATCAATTTCACAATTTTAGTCACTGTACTGATTTTTCCTTTCTTTTGAACACACAGCTCCATCAGGACTGAGATTATATTACCTGCACATACTGAAAACCAGCTACTCACCCCCACACTATCCAAACACTGACAGAGGATGGATGATACTCCCTTCCCCTTCAATACACAGTACCCTCATATGAAAAACCACCCCTCTCTAGCAGGTTACAGAGCTGGTTTTGCTTTTAAAGCAGATTTGAGCTCTTGGTCTTTTCTCACCAGTGAATGTGACATTATGTGTGTCTGATCCTACAACTCTGAATTCTACCATTCAGCCCAAATTTTATAGCTAGGAATACAAGCCCAATGACTGCGACCAAGAACATCTTTCCCAATGCAGGGTAATTCCAGGATTTTTACAGAAACTCTGACATAGCATCTGTTTCCAGAAGCCTACAAGGTTCTAGTTTTTGAAGTATCTTCAAATGGGAAATGTTCATTTGTCCTGTTGCCTGGTGCAGCATTTTCTTGTATATATATATCTCAAGTGTTGAAAGACTGAAAGAACAAGCTCTGGTACACCAGTAAGGGTTGTAAACCACTGCATTTAGTTCACATGTCATATATTAGTTCACAAACCCAAACTCCTCATATTAAGAACTAAGAGGCTTCCTATTTCACTGAGCACAAATTCTGAAGTTTGCCCAGGGAGAATAAACTGGCTCAGAACAACAACAACCACTTATTATGCTGTGGAGCTCCACTGTTGTTTCCTTCTCTACCGAGCAGTAGACCTTTTCTCAGAATTGTTTATCAGTCTTGAAAGTGGCAGAAGGAAGAACTCCACCCCACTCCCCAAGTTTGAAGAAAAAATCCCCAAGAGTTCCAGTTTTGCCTTATGGGTTCACATGTTTGCACGTTATTGACATTAAAAGAACACTGAGAGACTCCAGCCAGGATCACAGTCCAGAAATTTCAGAAAAACACCCAATAAAATACAAGTAAAAAGGAGAGAAAAGAGGTTAGAAACTCTGAAACATGACTGGAACGACTCCGAAAAATGACTGGAAACAGCTTTTGACACATGGCTGAAGATTAATTAGGAGGTGGTTAGATTTTTTGTTTACATAACAGCTACACACTAGGATCAAGAAGACAATAAGGATGAAAGTGAAGCTGTACCAGGCGGTCAGCCTATGCCTACACAGCTACACAAGTAAATTCCTGTGCCTAAAAAGCCTCCTTCAGAAGTTACTTCTCTGTTCCTTCCTCTATTTCAACAAGGCTGTTTCCCTCCCCAGCACTTTCTCTGCTCAAGGCACAGCATCCACAATAACAAGCAATTAGGACAGAACCAGTTCTGATTAGATACCAAAGCCACAATAACAATTTCACATATACTGGTGAAGTGCAAGACAGAGTTTAAGAAGCAATGACAAAACACACAGCTGCTTAAATGTTCAGTCTCCCAAGTCCAGAGCTGCTCTGGAATACGTCGACACAGACCAAAGAATTGCCCATAGCTTCCCTGTTATTCTAGGGAATTGCATGCACAATGCTTTAAGAATCACCAGATGCTCTAACAGCAAGAGCTACTTGTGTTATATTTAAATAATCTGAGTTTTGCTAGCAGAGCTCTTAAACCTATCTGAAATGCCCATAGCATGAGCCAGTGTTTCAATTTTGCAGGAGATGTAGATCAAGATGCACCCAAATCCCAGTGGAAGTGAACAGTCTTCTCCTGACTCATTGAGCCAAATCCTCATTTTCAGCTGGATCTACACATTACTACTCAAAACCACCAACATTTTACCTGGCATTCTCCACTCTGTGTGTATTTTCCTTCATACTGCCAGGTGAGTCCACTGTCACCCCAAGACTCCTCAGCTGTCTGAGTGTGGCACTGATGACATTCTCTTTGTCCACCCCTCCTGTGTCAGTTTCTGAAGCCACTTCTGCTGTATCATCAATATCCTGATATGTAGGACCATCATCAATAACAAATCCTGATTTTAAAGGCAAGTGATCTTGCTCTTCTGAGGTCTTTAAGAGGTGGTTTACTTGGCCCTACAGAAAAAGGGAGCACATGGCAAAAACATCATGACATACAGGGACTGTCAAATACCAAAATCCTGACTTATTCTTACACAACTTCAAATACAACTTCATGGATTAATAGCTTATTCTGACAAAGAAGGCAAATTCAGATACAGTTCAGATGCAATCACTTAAACTCATGGCACTGTAGCCAAACACTGGAACATCTTACACTTCTAGCTTTCTATAAGAGTCTGTTCTGAATTTAAACACATCACATACTGATACTCTTCAAGATTAAAATACCTGCCCTTTAAGGGACTTGAAGGTAAAATGCTGTGTTATTTTAAAGGCCACTAATTTGAGAAGTTATCAGCTGATGGTCTTGAATTAAAGAACTATTATTTATTAGATAATAGAAAGTACTCCATATATGCATGAAAGAGAAGTTCAAAATAACCACTTAAACATTTTTAAAAAATTGAAGAACCACAAACTTGGAGCCTTCTGTAGAGCACAATGTGAATTTGAAAACCACACGCAGCTTTCACTCATGCCAATACCACATCATAACTTCAGCAGGGTGCTGTTCTGACTGTTGCGTTCAGTGGAGAATACAAAATGTGCATGAGTTACCAGTAAGTCCTGGTAAAGCCTCTGCTCCTCTGAGGGCTGCCGAGGCAGCAGCGAGGTGGGTGGCTCCGAGCTCTGCTCATTTGTTACCACCACCTGGCTCCTGGCTCCCTCCGATGGCTCTTTCTGTAAAGGCACACTGACACTTTCTTCCAAGGATGAACCATAAACAAGTGCTTGGGAAGCGTTTCCAGTTCTGGAAGAGAACACCGAGATAGGCACATACTTCCTTGAAACTGCAAAAGCATCATTATCACCGTTATGTACTTTATTTTTGTATGAACATCAGAGGAGGAAAACAATCGAGTATTGCAAACGGATCCTAATGGGTTTTAGTTTTGCCTGCTGCTCAAGGCTTTGCTCCTTTCTGCAGCCACTTCCTCTCAAAAGTCATTTGAGGACTGAGGAAATAGACCTTCAAGTGTGCAACTACAACAGCCCAAGTAGTTTCTCAAAATATGATTTGAAAGTGGCAATGGCATCTCTGGACTAGTCAAAACTCAGTGACACTCTAGGACTTAAATCAGATAACAGGAAACTTACTAAGAATTTGGAATTTATGGTTTCAGCATTTCACTCATAAACCTTTAGGAATAAGTATCTTCTGTATGCTCTGACACGACTTATTCAAAAAGCTGCTTTTACCAAGGTACCTAACTTATGGGATTCCTGTGGCAGTTTAAAAACTTCTCAAAGACAGTTACAAGTACACACAGGCACACTGAGTACCACAAACTGAGAACAAACACCTAGCTGAAATATTTTTCAATAAGAGATGTGAAAGAAGAGCTATAAAGGGTAAACACTGAACGAGTTATAACACAATGCTCTGCACCCCCCTCAGTTGGTGTGTGCATTGCTTAAGCCCTTGGAGACCAGACATATCAATACTACTATCATCCCAAGAAGATCCTCAAGCGACACTCCTCCCCCTTCCTGTTCCTCCTGAGGAGACAAGTGTAAGATAAGGGAATTTCAGAACTCAACTGATCAATTGCCTGTGTTGAAAGCGATAAGATTTAAACCACGTGACATACCAGATAGTCAATGTAGGTTATCAGCTACTGTTACACTAGCAATTATTCATCATTCCCAAAAATGTTCCCCTCCTCCTCCTCCTCAAAGAAATTTGGGTGATGCTCTACATTTTCACTATAAGATGCTTTACAGCTATTTTACTGGTTTATGATTCCAAGTTGAAGAGAACCTTAAGATGGCATTGTCCTAAAATACAATGTTCATAAGACTGATCTGAATCCGTAACATTTCTGGTAGCAGTATATGTTTGCAGACAGTACTTTAATCAAGGACTATGAATAGTTAAGTTATAGTTTAATTGCCATCATTTTTCCCCAATATGAGTATTTTAGGAACCTAATTTAACTGGAAAGGTATTCCCCCTCCTTTGGCTTTTTATACTTAGACAATATTAGATCACTAAAGTGCTAAACTGTTGAGCTATTCCTACGTAGAAATAGCATCCATATAGATAATTAAAAATATTTTTAAAACCACTTCCCAAATTAGTCTGAGATTAGTCACTGCCCTATAAAGAAACTGAGTTTAAAATAATTAAATTAACAGCAGTGAAGTCAGTATCTGCATGCACCACACACAAAGCAATCAGGCATAAAATAAAGAGAAATTCAGGGAACAGCCACATAATCAAACTCCTCATCCCAAGCCCCTCAGAAATGGAAGGGTTCAGAATGCTGACAAGGAAATGCCACTGTAGGAAAACAACTGAGTATAGCAGCACCCCCTTTTCCAGTCAGGATTTAGGGTAAGAAAAGGAATACTGCCAGCACAGTGCAGGCTTTTGCAAGTTAAAGGCTTTTGCCATCAGCTGCTGCTGATAGGTAGGCGAGCTAAACCTGCATGACTGATAAATGCAGACTCTAAAGGCAGCTGTGTTTTGGTGAGCTGTACAGTTCGAAGCATAATTAAAAAATAAAGAAAGGAGACAACACAACAGCTGAGGTCAGACTATTTATAACTCCTGAAGAAAAACATATTACAGAAGTAATAACTTACATAAGGCAGTTCAGCACATTATGTGAGCACAGGGTGTTTCTGTTACTTACTGGGGAGTGTTCTGATTAGTTCCTTCTTCCACAAGGTGAATACTCTCTACAAAGCTGGGCATGTCAACCACCCTTAAGGAAGAAGCAATACTTGAATTATTTGCGTCTTGTTCAGCATTAATTGACATGCTTACGTCTTCCTTAGAAATCTCTTCATCTTCTTTTTTCCCTTGTGGTATGGAGTTGCCTTGTTTTTCTGAGGCTGAATTCCAAAATAAACTAGCACCTAGGACAAAAATAGAGACTTAACTATTTAGGAAAAGTCATTACTTTCTTCTGAGACCCTTTGGCTTTGTACAGCTCTAGAGAAACAGTTTTCTCCCATTCATGTTTTTTTCACCATTTTAAAAGTGATTTACAGTTTAAATCAGCTGAACGTTGCCAAAACATCATTCAAATCCTTGCTTCTTCCAAAGTATACTTGATGAAAAGAAATGCTTGCATTAAATCATTTTAATGCATTGACCTTGAGCCTGTTTCAAAGTTTCCTCCAGACTAACCACAACATTTCCATGGATTTAACAGAAACCAGTATGTTAATATGCAGCTGTGCCAATACAGCTGCATAACTGCCTAAATTAAAGCAAATACAATCTCTTCATGCATGATTTACAAACAACAACAATAATATATTTATTGGAACACTATATGGCATAGAAGCTGTTACTTTACAAAACAGCATATTAAACCAAAAAAAGATTATGGAGTTATGCTTCAACAAGACACCTTTTTCAACGGAACACCTTTCTAAAACTACTGGAAAAATAATTCCTTCAGTGATGGCAATCAAAGACAAAAGTAACTCCAGCCTAAACTTGCAAATAACACCTCAACAACTAAGGTGTTTTTTGGATCTAGGTGCATGTTTGCACAGCTTCAGCATTTCTGCAAAACATTTCCTCCATGCCCAAACAAACCACAGAAACGTCCAGAAAAAGCGGTGCCAGTCTGTTTTAGAAGAAGGAAGCGTTACCTGTGCTCACAGCAACGCTCACGCTTTTCCTCTCGTGTGATCGCGGTGAGGTCTGTGTTTCCATGGAAACAAGGTCCCCCGGCTTCTCCGGCTGCAGGGCCCGGCTGGCCGCCGCCGCCTCCCAGGAACCCGCCTGGCGAGCCTGCGCTTCCAGTAAGCGCTGGATCTGGAACAGCCACCACAGAGTTAGGATGCGCACAATAAAATATAAGCTGTAACAGGCGAAAGTGAATTAATTGGGTTCTGCTAAGATCTGGATTCAAACACAGGCTGCGCTGCCACAGCAGTCTGAACACCTTCCAGTTCTCAGCAGTGCACACAGCGTAAATCAAAACACCAATTTTGATGCTGGCAGAGCTAGTAAAAAAGATCTTTAAGCACATTGGCAGAGGCAGCACCAAGACAACTTGGGTAAAGCCTATTTGCACCACACTTGCTGGAAGTATTCCTTCCCTTTCATTCACATACAAAGCCTATTAACCGACTTACCAGCCAAGCATTTATATGCCAACTGTCCCCACACTAACTTTGTATTAATTACAAAGCTAAGCAATTAAATGATAAAATTAAGGTTGCCAGGCAATCTTCTCTCTAGGATTTTCACCCACCCTGTTCACCGATTAGCTTGCAGCTCCAGGGAGAAATACAGTAACAGTGAAGGCTGCAGTAGGGAGGTGTTTCCCTCACGCACAACCCATGCTTTGGGGGCTTGACTTTACATACAGGAACTATAGGAAAAACAAATTCCAGCTGTAATTTTCTAGTTTCAAGAACTGCAAACTTTCCTGTTTGTATTGTTCATCACCAGCAGCAAAAATTAAACTCTGTCTCCTCAGCCCCAAATCATACCCTGCAAAATACAGGGCCAGCAGGTTGATCAAGATGCTGGTATTTTGAAGAAACTTAAACTGGTGAGGCAACAGTACACAGCAAGACCCCCAAAGTCCAATTTTCTAGCACAGCAAAGACCTGATGAATCAGAAATCGTTGCACACAACTGAAGTTTTCAAAGCAACAGCTCAGGGCGCTGCAGGCTTGAAGGTGGAAAAAGCAACATATGAGAACAACCTGTGCTTCATCTGTATGTTTACAAAAATTCCAAAGCCTATAGCCTATGCAATTTTTTTTTACGCATACAAGCATGTAAATAAAAAAGCATTTATACAGAAAGTGTATCAGTTTGCATTACAGTCTACTAAAAAGAAACCTTCATGTTATGGAAATACCATAAAAATAAATGCAAAATTTAATAGATATAAGTCATATAATTTTTAAAGGGACACCAACTGGTAGAGCTAATTGAGTCCCCTCTCCGTGTCGAGACTGCAGCTGGTATGACAGGCTCCCTTGTTCCAACAGGGACAGACAACAGTTAATTTAATTCCTTTGGCAGGGGAACTATCAAAGCATAATCACTGAGAGGGCAGAGGATAAAGCTGACATTTCCACAAACCTGAGCTTGGAGTAATTTGAGTTGTCTGTCTTGCTCGGTAAGAAGCCGGTACGCATCTGGAGATAATCCCATCATTCCATTATCTGATGCTGCTGCAGGAGCAGGAGTGTGCAGGCACGGGGAGGGGGCTGCACAGCATTGCGCACTCGAGGGGCTCGCACCCGATGGCATCCTTATTCCAGGTGATAAGCCATTGTCAACACAACAGCTCCCTGTTTTCCCAGGATATCTCACGTTTATAGGGCTGCTTGTGGCATATCCTGGGTTGCAGCAAACATTTGGGCAAATGATATTTTGATGGAACACTGCACAAGGATTTTGCTGAGCCATCTCTGATTGGATTTCCGCTCCGTGTTTGGGGCTCATTTTACCAATTCCTTGCCATGAGTTTATGGGATTATAGTGGAGAGAAGCAGGACACTGACAGCTGCATGCTGGATACGAAGGTGGCACTTGAACTGGCACCTGCAGGTCTGGTGGTTGTCTGCAGCTCTGTGGTGACAAAGCAGAGTTGTGGAGGACTGGCTGTGTAACAGGAGGAAGCTGCTTGGAACCAGATATTGATGTTCTCCTAACCAGAGGCTCTCCCTGTGGTGTGGCACTTTCAGGATTTAATACAAGTTTTTCCAATGGCTTTCTGGGGTGGTGCACAGATGTATCTGGGGAAGCCCCACTACAAGGGGAAGATGATCCTGAACTTTTTCTTGATTGAGGGGAAGCCTTCTTACACAGCACTTGCTGCTGTAGTAGAGCTTGATTTCCTCTACAAGGCATTGAAGCTGGAATTTTCTGGTTTATAGGATTTGGTAATCGTCTCAAAGAGGGGTCTCCCATATTAGTAGGAAAGTTCTGCTTGTCTTCAGAGTGCTGGCTGGGGTGACACGTAGACCTCATGCACCACTTCTTTTTAATAGGCTGATTTGGCACTGTGGGTAGACTTTTAGCACTTGCAGTCCCCACAGGCTTAGACAATTCTCTGGATTCTGTGAAACTCCCATCCAAAATAAGGGACAGCTCTGGCACTGAAGGAAAAATTCTGGTAACCTGAAGGGACAATTACACACATGTATAATTTAAAAGCATTGTGTGCTCTTTTAATGCAGAATTTCCTCAAAGAAAACGTTTCCATTTAAAATAAATATATGATGATTATCAGCTCCAAACCAACCACATGCTAAACACATCCCTAAAAGATTGGAGAATCCAGAAAAAGCAGCAAGATCTCTAGGATATTCTAAAGGAAAAATGCTTTCATATAATGTAACAGCTATGTCTGCCAAATGAATGCTCCACATCATCTAGTAGTACATTTCAGAATAGGGATATTCCCCTTCTAGCTGTGAACTTTGTTTCCTCTCACTATTCTTAGATCCAGGAGATAGTTGCAACAGAACATATTTTATACACAATTATCACATCCTTCTAGACCTACGCTGTACAAGGGCTGGCATTTATTGTATTTGTACACACTTCCGTAAAAAGAGGACGGAACAGCAGATCTTTTGGGTAAATGAAATAAAAGAAACACAAGAGCTTTCTGTCTCTGTCCCAGATACTACAGCTCTTCCATTCAACAACAGTGAGATACCTAAAGTATAAACTACTTTTTGTGTTCCCAAATCATAGCATGAAGAGGAATTAAAGTGTCTAGAATCCTGGAAAAATGGCAGGTTAACTACAGGAGTGGGACTCTTGGTTCATTTCTTCAATTTTGTTTTCCCCTGCTAGGACTTTGAGAGAGAAGCTTTACACTCTCCAGTTCCCTCACAGCAACAAAATTCATTGTAAGTGGCACATCTGAGATACCCAGAGCAACAATTATTTAGTTACCTGTTGACTCACTGGGTGAGGACTTGGAATTGGTCTGGGGGATAAATCCTCATCTTCCACACCAGAGTCATGATCACTTGCTGACAACTTGCTGGGTGAAGAGCCTTGGGGAGGACTAAAACCAAAATAAATCAAAGTAAAAATGTTTGCTTGTCAGATTTGGCAGCAGTAACATGAAACTTCTTGTTTTTCAATGTGCCATCTACAGTGCATCATTCTTCTAAGGAGCAGCTGCTATCCATCTTCTGCCTGGCTAGCTGGGGAGTTCACCCAGCAAACAGTTCTAAGATCTAACAATGAAAATACAAATGCTGCTTTTGGGCAAGAAGATACAAATCTTCCCTCCCCACAGCATCACACAAACACACCTTTTAAGTGACATTCAAACAGCAAAACACTGATTTATAGTGAAAAGATAGGAGGTGCTACAGTAAAGATTGTAACATTATTTGAAGGAAAACAAAGACCATCTTCTAGTCATAGATAAAAATTTGATGGATAACCCAGGTTCTTAAAAGTCACTAAGTTTCAACCTATCGAGGTCTTGGAGCTCTAAAAAGTAAGAAGAAAAAAAGGAATTTTTTCTGACTTAAGTAGATTTCAATTAGAGATTTGCTTCAAAGGACAGATTTCACTTAAAGCTTAATACAGTGAACTAAGCCTCATCAGTGAGGAAGTCTTTTTAGAAACATTCACTGTATAAATGAAAACCTCCAGTACCAAGTAGGTTTTTACGGAATACAGTCACCTTGCCTATCTTACTTGAAAAATATTAACTTTAAGAATAAACAAAAGCACATACACAGATTTTAATGCAAGAGAATGTATGCACAGCTAAACTGACACATAGCACAGACCAAAAACCTCATCCAATAAATATTTCATTTTTGCACATAAATAGCATCTGAGAGACTTACCTTTTGATTGGAAGTTTCTTGCAAATTCTGCTGAAGAACTCGGTTTCTGCATTTTGGTTTTCTGCACTCAGCTCAAATTGGAGAGGGCTCTTGTCTGATGGTTCAACATTCTGGAATGAAATGTTCCATATTTGCAAAGCACGAAACCTTCAAACTTTCAGCCACTGAGGTACTACTCCCAAAGAAACAGCTTTAAGGACATTTATATGGTTATTTGCTGCCTGTCCTCTACTTTCAAATTTTTCACCACTACAAGGAAGCAGGCAACTTCCCTTCCTGTTTAACACTGTTCCCCTGCTACTCTGTAAAGTAGCTGGGCTAATTATAGTCAGGAGCAGATGTTTCCTCTCTGTAACTGCTCAGATGCTCCTCCAGGGCTGTCACCACTGCAGGAAACAGCAAATGCTCCTGTACTGTTTCACACACTACAGCTGGGCAGCTCCTGGAGACAACAGAAGCGAGCTTCTGTGGAGAGATCTGTCATCTTCAGAAAGCTAAGCTGTCCCTAGGCTAAAGGTAGAAGGCAGCCCTGAACAAGGAAATTCAATTGGGAAGAGAACTGAGCACACAGCATAGTACAGACATTACACTCACTGCTTCTCTGGCAGAGCAGCATGTACTGAGCAAATTAACAACTCAACTTCAGGTTCTGCACAAGCCTAGGAAAACACACAAGGAACTGAGATTTCCTAGAACTTCCTCAAACCTTACTAGACATCTCCCAGACTTGTATCATCAAATTCTTTCAGAGAGTTACTTTGCACAAAGATAAAATTTGCCATTGATAAAACTGTGATGAAATTGGTAACTTCTGAATTCCTTTCTGCATTCAACTTCAAGCAAAGCACAACACTCAGCTTTGCTCTCCAGCAAACATCATCCAAAACAGCTGGTAGATGTGGCCAAGGTGAACACAGCACAGCAGAGTAACAAATGCTGGAGGAAGTCTGAGTGTCTGCTCGTAAGCCCAGAAGGTCACTAGTAGGAAGGAACACTAACCAAGTACAACACAGCACAGTATACTTAAAAGACAGGTGCTTAGTGCTATTAGAAAAGTGAGCAGTGCTGACTTTGGAAGTAATTTCTCCATTTGAGGGACAAACTGAATTTACAGTAGACCCCAGGAAAAAGCAGCTTTACAGAGCTACATAATTTTCAAACGCTGCAGATCCATTTTGGTCACATCATAATGACTCTTCTAAGGCAAATTTTGAAGTACCACAACACAGGAGGAAAGCAAGACACCTACTTTGAAGAGGTGAACTGTTTCATGACAAGTTAGGATCTGAAACCCCAGCTCAGTCTGCCCACTGCATGGAACACACTCATAAAACTCTGGTTCCTTGTGAGTCAATGAATAAAGCACAATAAGGAAGCTCCCAGATTCTGAAAAAACCCTAAAATAGAAGAAAAACACATCTTTAAATAACTTGAACATGAAAAATGCCCTTAGATTTTCAATACAGTGAGCAAATTTTCACACAGTTTAGCAAACTAGTGAATCACAGCATTCTGAGTGGTGCTGAGCTATAGATAGTGCAGATGGATGCAAGACTGTAGCCACACGCAAGAATCAAAGAAAAGTAGAGAAATGGGAATAATTCATTTCCTTTGTATTTCAAACCTTTATGACCACTTAGTACTGTAAGTGAATTCCTGGAAGAGTTCAAACAACACAGAAGAAAACATCTGTAAAAATGATATTGCGTTTTATTTTCTTCTTAGTTTTCAGTCGAAGATGCATTATAAAGACACTTAGTGACTCGGTTATCCCCAAGCAGTCAAAAAACATTCATTAGCAAAAAGAATTTTTTTTTTGTGAGGAAAATTATATTGAAGCTTTCTTTCTACAAGTTGAGAATAGTGAGTAACAAAAATCAGCATTTAACACAAGTTCAAGGATAATTACAACAGTGTGTGTTTCCAGGAAAAGGTTGTACTACCTTCAGAACAGTTTTTCTTTTTATAGCATTTGTAACATGCTTGTTTGTGTTTTTTATTATTTGTCTGCTTTCTCATTAAATAATAAGCATGATAGAAAAAGCAATAGAAACAGGATGCTTGAAAAACACATCTATGCAACTTCAAAATTATACCTACAACTTAAAGAGTTAAAAATGTATGATGCACAGATTAAGTAGTTAGCCTGCAGAGGTTAATGCTGTTTGCATGGTTCATCAAATCTCCCTAATCCACTTCCATGATGGCATCAGTGCAAGTTAATGAGAGTCAAGCATCCAACTTGCCTATCTAATAATCTAATTGGTCTCTTATCTGTGTTTGGACATATTTCAGTTGTTAAGGGAAAGAAGTCTATTTTGTAATTGCAGATACATCTGTTCACCAAACATAGCTGTATTTNAAATATCTCTAGGAAAAGTTCAAAACCCCACCGCTATTTAAAATATTGTTTCCTGCTTGTGGCTTCTTATTTAAACTAAAATGAAGTGCCCTTAATGAAATTAATGTTTACCCTCTTCTGACTTTGAGATATCAGCTCAGCTTTCCAACATTTCAGTCACAGAAAAGTTTTGTGCAGAAGCCAAAACTGAAAAGAACATTTAAACCAGACTGCCTTACCTCTATACAACATATAAATCACAGAACTTCCTCAAGTATCTTTGAGCAGGGCCCACATTGTCATGCATTTCTGTGGAATACATTTTTAGGCAGCCAATAGCTTCTATGTTTTACCTATAAAAGTGACTTACCTTTCTTGAATAGAACTGAACAAATATCGCAAGCAACAGGCCCAGACTTGAGGACTACTGATATGAGTAACTCCACTCAGCCAACTAGAAATAAGAAAAAAAAACTAATTAGAGACAGTTCTGTTACCAAATTTTTGCTGTGTAATCCCTCAGATACATCTCAAACCAATGTGTGCATTAATCTGGACAAACACTTACACTCCAACTAATGGCAGAGCATAAGCCTTTGGATCAGACTCAAGCAGCAAAAGCAATTTCCGTGTTTGGTCCATAGTAAGGTAGCTGAAAGAAAGCAAAAGTCGTTTTTTTTTAGTAGTTGGGAAGGCAGTTTTTCAGAAAAAAAAATAAATCCTGAAGAGACAAATTTAGAAAATACTGTAAGAAAAGAAATTTAGGCGGGAAAAAAAAAGAAAAATCAAAACTACTCTTACTCCACACACTTAACAGCAACTCCCCAGCTTTTCAGCAATTCCCTGTGTATCAAAGAGTTATCAAGGACAAAATTTACTTTGTAGTATTTCTAGTGTTTTAGTGAATGCTAGAATTAGTGTTCATAACAAATTCTGAAGAACAAGACGTTAAATATGAAGAGTAACTTTCAGAAAGGCATTCATAAAGTCCCTGTCCAAATAAAATGACATTCAATTGCTTCAAATTATTTCCCTGATCTATCCTTAGTTCATCCTGCTGAATTAGTTACAAGTCAGAATGATGACTTGCCAACACCATCTCAGAAGCACAATTAACAAAAAAAGCTTTGGTTTGCATTCATCTGATTTTCATTACAGGGCAAGCACTGATGATGTTTAAAAAGCTGGAAGCTATTTATATTTATTATGTTAACTAGAGGTGTGTTCCCCTGCCTCGGTAGGAAGATCCTTTCACTAAAGCCAAAAGCAACTCCTACTCAACCAATTAATATTTTTGCTCCACACCATTTCCTGTTTCTTGTTCATAACTTTTAATACACTTCCAAGGCCAGAAGATATGCCATTTTTATGCCAATTATTTTACTAAAAAGCAAAGTACAGTTGAGATCTCTCCTACCCACCTTTTTTAGGAAAGGCAAGAAACAGACAGGCAACTTTGACAGCTTTAGCACAACCCTTTACTCACCCACATTTGTAAGTTCCTTGAACTTGTGCAATATTCATAGGACTGTTCAAATTTCTTGCTAGGGCTGTTGGAATAATTGGGACAGACTTCACAGGGGTGTACTCCAAAACATTTGCCACAGTAAGAGAAGCCCAGCAAAAATTAAAGTGTAGATTATCCAGGTTTTCTGTGAAAACAATGTGAGCTCTTACAGTGAGCAGTTTAGAAAGATCCAGAGATTCTTTACTGCACAGACTCTGCTGCAGACCCTAGGAAAAAAAAAAAAAAGCATTAAATACACTAAATTATTTTCATAAGATCACCATGATTCAAGATGTATTACACTATGAACTCAAATCATTCATCACAGCTACTATTGCAGTAGATACTGTAGATACTATACATAGTATAGTATCTATAGTATTTTTTTGTATAGTAGATACTATACAAAAAAACATTAACCCACATCTCCAAAGCTCACTGCTCTACTGAATATAATGAATAATGCAGAAGACACTTGAAAACTAGCTATGCACACCTTAGCATTGTTTTATGATGTATTAGAAAACTTGGGGTTACTTCAATTATATAAAAATTAATATAATAGCAGACAACTAAAAGGCTCAAGCTGACTTGTCGAAGTTTTCTTACTTGCATTCAAGAAATATGTAATTTGACAATTGAATGTTAAATCCAGATCATTAATAACATTAATGATGTTATCACCATGAAAAAGTTCAGATGTGAAGCAGGCTTAATACACACTACAACAGCTACAGGGAAAAGTCTACAGGAATGGAAATGTATTTAGTGGATTACATGTCTACAGCAGAGCACACATTTCAGCTATGGCTGCTAACCTATACAGGCTTTACACGCTGTGGGCAGGTCACTCGCCTAGCAACACTTCAGCAACAACTGCCCAAATACTGCAAGTGATTAATGACAGTTTTGAGGGAAAAAAAGACAAAAAAAGCTGTTTTCTTTTGTTTAAGTAAGTTTGCTGCAACCGCTTTTGTTTTGCTGGTTTTGGTGGTTAGACCATCTGAAAAACTTTGGTCAGTCAGCAAGATTTTCATCCAAGATTAAAGACTGTGATTCTTAAACCCCTGTGAGGATTAACTGATTCTAACAGTTTCCAATACACTTTTCAATGACACTCAAGCAGCTCATTTCACACAATTAACTACACAGTCTTGCTTCAATCATAACCTTGCTGTGCTGGAAATCAAGCTCTGTGCATAGTCCAGTGTCCTGCCTGGCAGACAGTTCACCATTTAAGAGACTCAAAAGTTGCTAAGAGCTGCCTACCTTGAAAGCCAAGCTGATATCTTCAACACTGTGCACTATTATATTATCTGAACAAGGTCCCCAGGCATTAACTGTACATGGAATCAAGAAGTCTCCAGGAAGGGATGCAGTTGGAATTTTGCCCGATCCACCAGGAACTTCTCGGCCAGGATCAAAGCGATCTATTGTTAGCGTTATGCCTTCCCCATCTTCAAAACAAATAAATAAAGTTAAAGTCCAAGAGCAACAACTCAGGCTCCTTAACAACAGCTTACTCAACCAACCAACACCGCCTGTCTACCTCATGTTTAGAATTACCTTCATCTACGGCCAGGGACCCAAGCAAAAAACAGGAAAATAACTTCTTTTCATTCTGCTTCGCATGGCGATAGGCAAGCCGCAAGGTTTTCTCCACCAGAGATAGTCTGGGATTTCTAAAAGGAGACAATAAGCAAATTCAAGTCACACATTCATTTTAACGCTTGTTTTTAAAAAGCGTCACTTATCCATATGGTAAGAAAACAGAAAGAAATTTTAAGTTACTTTAGGCTGATGCACCTTCAAGCCACTGAACTATGTTACACAAAGGAAAGGAATGGAAACTGAAATCTTTCCAGTGAAAATCCCTATACGCTTATAACACACTGCTTCCTTTTCCTTTGGACTTCTTCATACAGCAGAATCAAAAGACAAAATGAGGCTTTGCATCACACAATGCAGAATTTATTTTAACCTTTCGCTTCCCTGAAAAGGCTATCAATACCTGTAATAGGTGACGTGTGCGCCAATGACATCGCCCATGGGGACTGGGTCCCAAAGTGCACACTTGGACAGAGGGAAACTGAAAGGGACCATCCTTTTAGGAACAAATCTGGGAAGATCACAGAGATAAAAATAATGGATTAAGGTACATGGTTGTCTTACAACATTTAAAAGAAGAAACAAAGGTGTGACACAGTAAGAAAATCAAGAAATAGGATACATAAACCTGTTCATACTTTTTTTCATTTCAAGTGCAGGCAAACAAAGCAGAAACTTTGTCCTACAAAGTTGCCAGAGATACAAAGTCAACACAAAACCTTTATTGTCCACCTGACAGTTTCCTTGGAAGATGTCAAGGCCAAAATACAAGCTTGAAGATAAAGCTTAAGGAAAAGCTGCTTGGATATAGTTTAGGGAGAAAAAGAGTTATCACTAATTAGAAACTTCCCTGGCAAAAAAACCCCTGATTTAGCAAATTGAACACTCAATCAGCTTCCCAAAGTCCTGTTTTAGTCTTCATATTTCAAGTGAACATTTAAACCACTTAAACTTTGAAGACTTCTGAAATAGGGCCTTGGATTCACTCAAATGATATAGTGCAAAACCTGCAGCCAGACTTCAAAGAGCCCTGAAGAAATTAGTATGTAATCACATTAACTTATTTACACGAGCAGGATTAGATGCTTTTGAGGTGCTTAAACAAAGCAACATACAAAACAATTGACAGCTCATATAATTTGGCAAATACCTCAATACCTTTTAACAAATAAGCAAGAAGTCTCTTTGTAGTTATCTCAAGCATGAAACTTTGCCAAGCAAAGGTGCTTCCTCTGCATTTCAACTTGCCAGGAAAGAACTTTATTTTTAAGGCCGTCCTCCCAAGAAACCCAGCCACCTCTGACGGTTCCAGTGGCAGTTAAATCATTCCCCTTAAAAGCCAAATGCCCAAATAAGCCTCAAACTTAAGTTTGTAGAAGGAGAAACTCTTTTAAAGCCCCACTGACAACCTGACAAGCATGAAGCAGAAGCCCCCCTCCCCCTCCTCCCACAGCTCTTTACAGCCAGAGACGCACTCGCAGAGAGGCACCGGGCGCGATGTGCTCGGCGGGGCTGGAGCGATGCGGGCCCTCCCGGCGCCGAGCGGCTACCTCAGATCCGGGCAGGGCCGAACGGGGTCCAAGTAGGGCCGCAACTCTGCCCTCTCCTCTTCTCCCTCTCCCAGGCGCGGGACCGGCCGCTGCAGCCCCCGGCTCGGCCGGGTAGCGACCGTGAAAGAGGAGGGGCGCCGGTGGCGGCGCGGTGACACCGCGGGCTCCAACTGCGGCCCCGCCGCCTCCAGCGGCCCCGGCCGGCCCTCTCTCCACGCGGGCCAATCAGAGCGCAGAACCCGCCCCCTACGCTCGTCCGGCCCAATCGGCGCGCGGCAGGGAACGGCTCGCTCGGCCAATCAGGGCGCGCCCCGGGGAAACCAACCGCCAGCGCGCGCGCAGGGGGTTTAAAAATGCCAGGGGGCGGAGAGCGCGCAGGCGCACTGCGGCGATGCGGCGGCGTTGCCATGGCAGCGGGCGCGCCGCCGCTGCTCCGGGCCGGGCCATGCCGGAAAGGGCTGTGGCGGGGTGAAGAATGAACCCGCACCCCCGGTGCCGCTAGAGCGCCGCGCCGGCCTCGGTCTTCCTCAGCCGGGGCCCGGGACTGTGAGTCCTGGCAGAGCCGCCGCCTCCAGGCCCGCGCCCACGTGCCCGCCCCGCCCCGCCCAGGACCCGGAAGCACTTTCCCTCCGCGGGGACAGCGCGGCGGCAGCGGTGCCACAGTCCCAGCCCTGGTCACAGTCCCGGCCTCGGCCCTGCCGCTCCTCGCCCGCCCTCCGGCCGCCCCACGGCCGCCGCCCCGCTGCCGCTGTCCTGCTGCTGCAACGCCGCCGCCTCCTTCTCCTCATGAAGCCTGTCGTCGTCTTCGTCCTCGGCGGGCCCGGGGCGGGCAAGGGGACGCAGTGCGCTCGCATTGTGGAGGTGAGGTGGAAGGGCTGCGGGACTTGTAGGATCCCCCCGTGGGTGGACCCTCTTTGGGGTGGTCGCTTGAGGGTCGTGTCCCGCTCTGCTCGATGGCGAGACACCCATCTGCCTTTCTGCATGGTCTCTTGTCGAGCCTGCATCCGTTCCTCGCCCCTTCGAGGCAATAAATAAAAATAACTGACCCACATCTCCCTTTTAGTGGGTGAAGTGGTGGGGCAGCCCCACTCCAGCCCCTCCGTTCCCCTTCCAGCCCCTGTCAGGCTGCCTAGCCTTTTACTTCTCCTGCCTTTTCCCTCAGCCCCGCGGGATCACAGTCTACTGGTGGGTCTGCCTACGCCGGCGTCCGCCCTGGGGGCACCCCTGGGGTTTTTGCATCCACTTTGTGGACACCCACTCGTGGTCTGGAGGCTGGCCCAGTTTCGGCCGGGAGCACCGATTGCCCGCTGTGCCTTGGCGGAGGGGCAGGACAGCGGCCCTGCAGAAGCTGCCGTCTGCCCGGGCGGTGCTGCCTTGTCAGGCCAGTCCCGCAGCCCGTCCCGAGTGGGTGGCTCCGTACACGTCTGCACCGCCACGTAGGTGGCTGCGGGGCTGCCACCCGGATGCTCAGGCAGCCGGAGCTGTGGCTTGGGAGGGAGGCGAGGCATCCGATAGCCATTGGGAATATGTGCACGTCAAATGGATCAAGGTCCGCGTCTCCTGAGGCCTGTCCCATAAATATTACAGCTGGTACAGCAGACATTGCAGGGTGTAGGCTTTTTGACCCAGTGCCATTTCAGTAAGTTGTGGAAGTAATGTGTTAAAAATAGAACAAATTCTTTTTTCCTGTGACACAGTATGATAGAGGTCAAAGGATATCCTGATCCCATAGATCGTTCATCTTGTTACTTCTTTTTAAAGTGCCTAATACTGACAGTATAATTTGACTAAACTTTCAGTTATATTAGCAAATGTTCAGCCTTTTGAGACAACAAATATCTGAGAAAGAATGGTGGATGATACATGGTGTAGTACTGTCCTTTTAAACACCAAAAGCTGCAGAGGTAATTACAGTGTATCCAGATGGATATTTATGGAAGTAGTTAGTGCTGAGTGCTTCCAAACGTGTGTATGTTGGATTTGAAACAGCTCTTTTTATCTTTTTTTTTTTTTTTCTTTTACTGAGCAGTTGTATGTACCTTTCTTATTAAAAACCATATAGGATCAAAGCTTATCCATACCCTCACTGAAAGATATGGCTAAGAACTGTGGTGTAGCCCATGTTCCTGAAAGTATTGGTGGGAAGAATCCCAAAACTCCTGGAACAGACACGTTGTGTGTGTCCTCTGTTCTGGTGGCACCCTGGGAGTGCTGTTACAGTTTATCCATGCTGCTGTTACATCCCAGACCTCAGTGTTGTATAACTAAGTTAAGTGGATTTGATCCAGACTAAAAAATGCCATTATGACTTTTGTTTTGAAGGATTTAAACCTCAAATTACAGAGTCGCATTCAAACCAGCATATTCATTAAATTAAATTGTGGGATGGAAGGTTCACAGTGCTCATAAAGCTTTTTTGGTAAGGTCAAATTCAGCCCCTGGCACGTAGCAAACAAATGAACTTAAACTATAGGGGAATCTTGTAGGCTGTTATTAATGGCTTTCACCAAACCATTAGTGTAGCCTCAGGGCTGAAGTACCTTGTGTGGCTGCTGGCCTGTGTTTAGGAGGATAAATGCCTATGGCTGGATAGGCTGATATAATTGGATAAAGACCACTTTATTAGGAGGAGTTCAAATGAGCCGTTACTACTCAAATAGTATTTCCAGCTAGAAAGGAAAAAAGAAAAACCTTGCTTGTGCAGTGTTTATTTTCTTCTCTAAGCCTGGAAAGGGAAATCCAAATTTGAATAAATGCAAATTTGCTTTAATTCTGCTAATCCTGTTCACTACATGGAAAGAAGTTTATTGAAGTCATTGAGCTGACAGTAGAAGGCACTGAGACCTGTTGAATGCAAAGGATAACCTTCCTGCTGGCTCAGACACCTCCACAAAAATCGCTGGCTAAACTGGGAGGGAGAGAGGGTCTGAGGTAGTTTAAAGAACAGTTGGGCTGATGCAAGTGTGCTGGAAAACTTTAGATACAGGGCACGTGGACAGGGAAGTGTGGGTGAAACACAGCAGAGGTACCGGAGAGCAGCAGCTTTTCTAAATACAAATCCTCAAGGTGGCCCCTGGCAGCCCCCAGAGAGCCCTGCTGCAGGCGAGTGAGCAGCCTGTGTGCAGTCAATGCTGCCTTTAGGTTGAAAGTGTGTTTTTATTTGTATTTTAAACCCTGTTGGCAGTTTGCCACAGAGAAAAGGGGGCTGTAGCTGAGTAATAATAAACCTCATTCATCCTTGTTGTAAATGGATGGAATAATATTAGTTTACATTTGGAATGAATCTGACCCAGTATCTTGCTGTAGAGCTGAAGGTTGTGCTGAACAAAAAGTCAGTATGAACTATAAATATGTCTTGGTTGCTATTCATACTGGGGATTTGGGACAGAGCACGTCACATGTGGAAGAAGTCTCATTTGGCTGAGGTGGGCTCTTGTATGAATTTAGCATCTAACCATTTTTATTAAAAACCAAGGGTGTCTGTGTTTTGTAGAGTAAATGGGATATTATGTACTTACTGCCTGGGAATGATTTCTCAAAGACGTGTTGTAAGTTTTTTTGCTGACTGTGCTTTACATTCCCAAAAAAAGAGAGGTGGGTATCCCATGTTGTGGGTGAAATATGTGTTTATTAAATAGTAGCCTAAATCATAACTGCTCATATGTGAACAAATGACGCTCAAATCAAATCAAATGATCATATGTGTGTGCTGAAGTCCCTGAATGTGGAGAAGGCATGTATTCATGCCAAATTTGGACACAAATGGAGAAATGATTTGAGAGAAGAAGACCTAATAACAAGTGGAAATGGTTATTGACACAATGTAAGAAAGGGAACAGTGGGTAAGTGATTAGGATTCTTTATCTCCACAGATAAGGTTGGATGAGACAGCTGAACCGGGCTGGTTTTCTCTGATACGGAGGGAAGGCTCGACTCCTGTATGTTCCACAGACACAGAATTGTCAGGAAAATGCAAATGCAGCAGAACTGCTGCTGTTCTGGAGCAGTTCCTCCTATTTAGAGAGGGATGAAGCAGAATTCCCTCTTAAGTTCTTATCCTCTCCCTTCCAGCTCTGCAGATTAACTCCTGAAACCTTCCACAGCTTTGTTAGGTGGAGCTTGCCATCATCTGGGACTGTTGCGTGGCTGTCATGTGAGGCAGAATATTTGAGCTATAGTTGAATGATGTCATTTGAATGCAGGTTCTTGCAATAACCTTCATGCTTTCCACAGTGTATCTTCTGTGACTGTGAGATAATGAAATGGACTTTATTGCTGACTTTTGAACTTTGCGTGTAAAATCATTATGGTAAAGTCAAGGAAAAAAAAATACATTCAGCAAATCTGCACAAAATATGCTTTCTTGTGCTTAAATTTTAAATCCTTATAACCTCTGCCTGAGATGCAAAGCTCTTTGGTTGGTGGGAAGAATAATAACTAAATCATTTGTCTTTATTCCAGGCAAGATTTGAGTTGTACTTCTTTGTCTGTTTGTTTTGGCAAAGTGATCTGTAGAGATTTGGAGTATGCAAGACATTGCTGTCTGTGTACCTAAAATATAATTCACCTCCACCACAGCCCTATCCTGTATGTTTGTGCTTAAATCTAAAATAAATGCCACAAAGTGGGATGCTGAGCCTTCTCGTTTTTATAAGAGCATAAGTTAATATCCGAATGGAAAAAGCTGTTAAGTTGCTTTGGGGTATATGATAAGGCGATTTCCTAGGGTGAAGGAAACAATGCAAAGAAAAATTCATTGTATCAGAAATGCTCCTCTGAAAGTAGCTGAGGATTTAGGGTTTGCTGTCATGTGTTAATTGCCTTCTGGAAGTCTGCTGAGATACAGCGTTAACTTCCTTGAAATAAAAAAGGGGTTTAAATTGTTTGCTTTAAACTCAGCTTCTGAAATCTGTTTAATGAGTATCATGTATTAGTATTCTACTTAGCCTTAAGTTCTCATAGTTGATTTTTAGAATACATATCTATATTTCTGAACTTTGGAGCTTTTTTTTGAAAAACGTAGTGAGTATTTAAATTTACCCCCTGAAGGCTTATTCCTGAACATTCCTGTTTTGCAGAACACTGGGCATTAAATTTTGGACTTTCCTGAACATACTAGGTGCCTTGTATTGAGTCAGTGCTCCTGAAGCATCCGGGGTGCTCTGTTTGCCCCCCTCTCCCTTGGAGAGGCATTGTCAGTGGAAACTCCATTCTGTGTTTTGGTTTGTTAATGTGGGGTTTTGTTTGTTTTTATTTCCTAGAGACAAGAACATATTTCAAACTAAGAAAATTTCAATTTTTTTAAATTGGAATAAGCAGACAGAAGGTCTATTACTGCATTATAGTCTGTACCCCAAAGACTTAATTCCATGTGCTGGTAGGACAGACAAAAGCTTTCTAGGTTAAAAAAACCCCAAAGGCTGCAGGCTTTGCACAGTTCTGTTTTTATTTTAACTAGTTCTTGAATGGTGTACGTAGCAAATTTTGGTTGTTTATTAGGTTGCCCAAGATATGACAGGTCAGAACTAGGGCAATAAAAGTTTGTATTTTATTTGTTTAAATCTTAAGCCTGTGACTTTCATTTTCAAGCTAACAATGATAAGCCAAGATAGGAGTCAAGGTCAAAGCAGTAATTTGTGTTTCTCTTGCTTCTTGGCTCCTGCTCTCTTAAGGAAGTCTCAAGCTGTGTGTTTAGTGGGGAGATGTGTTGCAGGACCACCAGGGCTGAATCAGAAATAAACCCCGTGCCCCTCGGAAGGGGCTGTGGAAGGAGTCCCAGCGTCATCTGTGGCACACCACCGCTCCTTCCTGACTCCTCTGATCCTTCCTGACCCCACCGTCCCTTCCTGACCGCCCGAGATTGCTGGGGCACGCTCCGCCTGGTTCCAGCGTGACACAGATGTGACTCACGGATTTCCAGTTCTATGCATCTGTTTATTGTATTTACTGAAAACAAAGCGTGTTCTGTCTGCAGAGTGAAAGTTGCAAATCCCGGCTGACAGAAGGAAGCTGGAAGGGCTGGAGGGAAGGGCATCCCGGGGAGGCTGCAGTCTCGGGTTGGAATTTAGAGATGTGGAGCACACAGCTTGTGTGTCCCAGTTGGTCCTGCTGTGTGGGGTCTGACTGACCAGGCAGAGGCAAACAGCAAGTGGTATTCTGATCTGCTCTGTGCACTGCTGCTGTGGTGGGATTGATGGAAACTTGAGCCTGCCTTTCCTTTTCACTGGGATTTTTTTAAAAATGATTTTTGTGTTTTATTTTTTTAAAGCAAAAGAGGAGAACGTCTCGAGTGGTGCTGAAGACAGCACTTTTTCATTCACAATTGGTTTTTGTAAGTTATATTTAGAGACCCATACTTCAAAAAAAATGGTTTTGAAAATAATGAGAACTTGTGTAATAATTAGATGTGGTGCTCACACTACTCTTGCCAGTTTTAGTCAAGGTGTTTGGGGCATAAAATTTTATTTTATTTTAGGTGGGAGAAACCCTCAGCAAGTGTCCTGAATTGGAGCAAATCATTGCAGCACCAAGGGCTTGCACTTCTTGTGTAATAATGAGAACTTGTGTAATAGTAACTTACCGATTTAATCTTTTTTTCTTCTTCTAGATCACACCAGTCTGACAGCATAGCAGAAAACATTATCTCTGAAATACATTTTAGAATAGTTAATTATATATTTTCTTTTTTCTTCTCTGTAATACCAAAATCTCTCCAGATTTTAGGTGCTTGGCATCCGAGTATTTGTAAATTTTTTTTTGACCTAATTTTTTTTTTCAAGTCATCCTTTCAGTGTGACATTATGTGCCTAGTAAGAGCTGGGGAAACCGCTTTTTTGTTGTTTGGCTACCACAGTCCTGCTCCCTTTTTGATTGCAGAGGAGAAGGATTAGGCAGGAGTGGAAAGGAGTCACAATCTGGAGATTGCATCAAGATGTGCTTGGCACTGCTGGAAAGTCTTGCTGCCACAAGGCAGACCATGTCAAGACCTGAGAGTGTTTTGACCTGTGTTTTGTGCCGTGACATCACAGTCCCTTCTGCGGGCCCTTGGCGCTGCGATGATTTGCTCCAGTTCAGGACGCTTGCTGAGGGTTTCTATGACCTAAAATGAAAGAAAACTTTGTGCCCTGAATGCCTTGATTAAAACTGGCAAGGGTAGTGCAAGCACCACATCTCTGAAGCCTTCTGTGTGTGGAGCAGCAGCCAAGCTGTTCTCCCCCCTTGTTTGCATTGTTTAAACCCACGTGTTTTCTTTGGCTCTTGGCTCAGTACAGTTAACAAATAGATGTTTTGCCCCTGAAGGAGAGGTTTGTTTTTCTTATTGCCTGGTTAAGCCATTCTGAGGGTTAGTCTTCATAATTTATTATTATCTCAAACAAGTCTGTTTGTACAACAGCACTTTAAAGCACTTCTCTTTTACTTTCCAGTTCAGCCGTTAAAAACTACTTTAATTTGCTGTTGCAAAAGACGGAGAATGCCAAAAATTGTCTGACTCAATTTTGTTTTCATGCATGGAAAGGGAAATGCCAAGGAAAATTAAATGGTTTGGTAATCCTCTAAAACCTAAGGGATTATATTTTCCTCCTGTTTTCTCCTTTGTAGAAACCTGATGTTAAAAAATTCATCATTCTATAACTTTAGCAAGAACTACATGTTAATTTAGCATTCAACAGAGTAATGTTTCTTGCTTATAAGGAACAATTCATTCTGGTTTATGACTTCTGCAGGTTATAAATATTTAGATTTGCAATTAGTTAGGCATATCCAAATGCAATATACATTAAAGCAAGAGTACAGTGAGCTTACAGAGGATGTCTGTGAAGCGTTTCCTTCACACTTACAGCAAAATCTTGCTTCTGTTTTTTGCCAACTGTGTACAGTTTTGGAGATTTAGGTAATTATATCCCTTCTTAAATTATGACTATGGCAGAACTAACTTGCCATGCTTCTGTGGGTGAAATTGGAAAGCAACTGAAATGTTCTAAAGTCACTTAAGTGGGTTGTGTAATATTTGTGTTGTACTTAGTTCAGTAGCCAAGTTTTTAAATCCTAAGTTCACAGCCTCACCAAGTGTGTAGTCACATTTTTATGCCTCTCAGACACCTTGTTTGAAATTTGCTTTGGATGTTGCTGCAGCCAAACTGATAACCCTGAAGTTTTTTGTGGCTGCTTTTGTTTTGTGTAAAAACTTTCAGATGAGAATGTATGTGTGTGCTGTGTTTTGGATGTATAGCTTGCTTAGGTAATTACCAAGGAGATGTCTTTATTGCCTGTTTTGATGGACTTATATTTGGTCAAAGAGCGTAGTGCGCTTTGTTAGTTTTCTTGCAGTGTTAAATGAGCTGAGAAAATGATTATTTTTGAGCTGTGGAATTTCCTTTGTAACAATGCGTTTCTCTTTGGTAGGAATGTATTTGTGTGCTTGCACTAGGTATCTATTTACAATGATAAATGCCTGAGAAATTCGCATGTAATAAATACTTCCATCAGTATTTTTCATAAGTGGCTATTTTAGCTGTAGTTTGATGTGAAAGAGCAATGGTGTGTGGTGTTTTCCTGCACACTGCTATCAGATTGATAGATCTGAACCTG
Source organism: Tichodroma muraria (assembly GCA_013390105.1). Taxonomy (NCBI): domain Eukaryota; kingdom Metazoa; phylum Chordata; class Aves; order Passeriformes; family Sittidae; genus Tichodroma; species Tichodroma muraria. The sequence continues at coordinate 105,643 of WAAG01016728.1, forward strand.
ATCTCTCTGCTCTCTCTGTTTACATGGTGTGACAGAGAGTGGCACCAGTGTAGCTATTTACCTTCATCTACCACATCATCCTTAGGAGAAGTCACTGGTTTTCCCCAAGGTCTGCTCTCCATGGTAATCCCAGGGAAGGAGGTAGCAGGAGCAGGAGGACTGTTTGTGCAGCTCCTGTGTTATAGGTGATTTCACCAAGGTAGGGGAGGAAGTTGGTGCCAGAATCATAACATGAACATAGGGATTTCTGACTTATCCGGTACTTGGGACATTCCTCCAGCTCCAAAAGGACCTGCAATCACCTTATGTGTGTTCTTGAAGTAGGTAATTAAACAAAATTCTTGTCTTGTCTTGTTTCCAAACATAACAAAATTGCTTTTGAAAACTGCACACAGATACCTGACCAAAGCCCTGTTGAGCATTTTACCCTAGGATGTCCAGTTCTGAGTCTCTCACCTCAAAAAGACATTGAGGTGCTGGAGTGTGTCCAGAGGAGGGTAATGGAGCTGGTGAAGGTCCTGGAAAGTGAGTCCTATGAGCAGCAGCTGAGGGGCTGGGGATGTTTAGCCTGAAGAAAAGGAGGCTTAGGGGAAACCTTGTCATTCACAACTCCCTGAAAGGAGTTTGTTCTAAGCTAAGAGTCAGCCTCTTCTCTCAGGCAACCAGCAACAGGACAAGAGGAAAGGGCC
>WAAG01016729.1:0-45124 GCA_013390105.1 Tichodroma muraria
GCAGCTTCTGAAAATGAGACCATGGGCTCAGACACACAGCTGGGTTGCAGAGGTTTAACGTGTACCACACACTCCCAGAGGCATCACAGCTGTCCAGGGATTGCTTTTTGCATCCAATATATCACACTTGAAGGTTCCTTTACTATTTCCCTTTGCACTACAGTTACCCTGCACTAACCAGCTTCAGAGAAATGCAAGGGGGGTATTCACCCAGCTGAACTAACCCAGGGGAGCTGCTTCAGTTTCCATGGTTGGTTACACCCTGAGGAGCTGGGGCAAAGCTTTTTCTTTATTTAAAAGCTTGTGCCCAGCACAAAGGCATCACTGAGCAGCTCGGGTTAGAGTGGGGCATTTATCTTGTGGCAGCAATTGTTCATCCCTTTCCACAGTCCTCCCCTCAACTTCCACCTAAGCCTCCTTCAGGTGAACTCCACGTGGAGGACTGCAATTCCTTCTGTCACCCAGAAAAGTGGGATCAAGCAGAGGCACTGCTGCTGTGCCCAGGGATGGGGGATCAGGAGCGTGGGATGGGCAGCGGGATCTGCCCAGCAGCTCCAGCCAGCCTGAGCAGGGAGAGCAGCAGGAGCTCAAATGAGCAAACACTCCTCCAGGAGCAGATCCCACTCTGCTCACGCCACTTGTCCTGGAAACTCTTGATTCCAGGAGGCTTTTGGCTATGCCAGGCCTTTTACACTTGAGATCAAAGTCTTCATTGGTGATTTGCAAAGCTACAAAAATATTCAGACAAAACACTTAATCAAAAGAATTCTGTAGCTCGCATTAATCAAATCTTTTATTCGGTGCTTTGTTTAATATTTCAAAAGTGTTCTGCACTCTCTCAGCAGCACATTACCCAATATACACACAGTATTTTGGAGGCGGGTGGCTGGAGAGAGAGCAAATCTTTCAGTTCAGGGCTTAAAGGTGCTTAAACCCCTTTGCAATGCTGAGAAACTCATGAGCTGCTCACTCTTCCCTCTCTCAAAGCCAGTTAAATATTCCCAAAATTCTCTATTAGCTCGGTGCTCCTTCAAGGTTTCCCACATTATCAGCACAAAGAGAAGCATATACATCAGTTCTCCTAGAAAACTTTAAAAGCATTAAAAAAAACCACTTGCCTGGTGTTTCACGGGTTTGGGTGATTCGGGCTGTTCATTGCAAACAAACAAATGATAAGTTAGCAAGCAGGCATTCCAGCTGCATGTCACATCCCAAATTAGCACTGTCCGCACGTTTAACCACACTCACTTCACAGAAAGTTTCACAGAAACTGCCCAAATTCATTTCAGAACAGAAGTTATTGGCATGTGCAAAACACTGCACCCTGTGTTTATGCAAGGACTAATTACACCGAGATGACAGACGGCCCTTGAAAGGGCAAGAGTTGCATTATTTGGGCACTGCCTCCAAAATTAACCCCAACACCAAGTGCCTTTCTCCCCAGCCTTGGGCACTGCGAGGTGGTTGGGATGGAGGAGACCATCACTGTCCTCACAGAGGCTCTGGAACGACACGAGGGAAGCCACACGAAGGACCCAGGGGGGCTGGTTCTGCACTGTGATGCAAATATTTAAGAAATGCAAACCCACATTGGACACAAGACCTTTGCTTCTTTCTTTCAAGCACCACCACCAGCAGCAGCACAACCATACACTGGAAATTTTGCCAGCAAGAAGGACAAAGGGAATGTGAAGGTAATAAAGTAAAATAAAAACCCTTCAAAATTCAAATCTGCACAGCTTCAGCTGCAATTTTCAATTCCATTCATTCTTCCTTGGCTCAGTCTGTAAGTTCAATAATCTTAAGCTTCGTATCTGAGAGCCTGAGGCAAATATTGTTGAGAAACACACACAACAAGAGATTTTTATACCAAGCTAAATGTACTCCCTCTTCCTATGACTCTTATTTTATTAGTGCAGAATGGCAGATTTTGACAGAGGTCTGTAAAGCAGCTGGCAGAGGTTTGGCTTGCTCAGGTAAATAATGTGGATTTTCAAAGCCGCGCTCTACTTGCCAAGAAAAGAACTACCTCTCCTGGAACCATAGGGAAGGACAGGAACACCTCAGAATTCAGAGGAGTTTCATTTGTTTATATTTAGAAAAGATGACTTGCACTCCTGGGTGTCCATTCTTGTCCTACTAGAAACAGAACTGAGCACAAACAGGCACAGATTTAACCTCTCTGTGTTTAAATGAGGGCACTTAAAGCCCACTTGGGAAACCCAGGGGAGCTTCAGCCTGAGTGAGCCTACCCGAGATCCCGTCCTTCAAAAACTAATTGTTTCTTTAGGAATTAATCAAACAATTTAAGCAATTTAGCATTTCGGCTACCAAGGCAATCGAAGCCACTGAAAGCAATCATTAACCTAAAAGTACCAGTAAAGTCTAAAATAAGTCTAAAGTCTAAAATAGCACCAACATGAAAGCTGGGTTTAGTGAAAACAGAGGCAGTTTGGGGTGAGAGCACTTTTGGGAAACCTTAAAGCCCCTTCCAGGGCCTAAAGGGGCTGCAGGAGAGCTGGGGACAAGGGATGGAGGGACAGGACACAGGGAATGGCCTGAAGCTGAAGAAGGGCAGGGTTGGATGGGATTTTGGGAAGAAATTCCTCCCTGTGAGGGTGGGGAGGCCTTGGCACAGAGCAGCTGAGGCTGCCCCTGGATCCCTGGCAGTGCCCAAGGCCAGGCTGGCCAGGGCTTGGAGCAGCCTGGGGCAGTGGGAGGTGTCCCTGCCATGGCAGCTAGAGCTGGATAATCTTTAGCATCCCTTCCAACCCAAGCCATCCTGGGATTCTGTGATCTGCCCGATTTAAAGGTTTCAGCTGATGGAGCCTGGACACCGTGCAAGGCTTACTTTCACCCTCAGGCCTTAGAGGAGCTCTTGTTCATAACCCTCTGCCAAGCACCTCTCCCTCCCCTCCACTGGCCTGCACAGCCCAGCCTCTATTCCCAATTTCAGGGACTGCTGCAGCCTCACCTGGCTCTGCCAAATCCCACAATCCCTAAAGTTTCTCTTGCACATTTCTACCACCACCACCTCCTCCCCACACTTCCGAGCGCAGCGCCCAAGACAACATCTTGGGATTACACAGGAAATGAGACACTGGGGCCACTCAAAAACCAGGAATCATTACTCTTCAGGCTGAAATTCCAGCCCCTGTCTTATTGACTCCATTGCCAAGCGCTAAGGGCCGTGCAGGACTTTGTCAGCTCTAAGGAAAGAGGGATTTGGGGATGGAAAAGCCTCATGGACAAGCATGCCAGGCTGTGCAGGGGATGGGCAGAGAGCTCCTGACAGAGGCTGAACATTTCCCCACCAGCCCAGCTGGAGAAGGCACAGGTGAGCCCCTGTGACACCAGTGCTGCTCTGAGGTGTCAGACTGGGGCTCCTTTGGTTTATTCCATTTTCACAGCCATTTATTTTCTAGACTCTGCCAGGCAAATCAAAGTTAACCCTAAGCTCAGCATACAAATTGCTTCCTTTAAAGAAATAATCAATGAGGCATTCAAAGAGGCTCAGCAATGTACATGTCACTGATAATTATCTGTAACAGGATGGGTACAGACAGATTGCAAGTCATGGATTAATTTAACAAGCCTATTTAGCATCTTCTTTTGCACAGGGTAATGCACAGGGTCTACAGACTGTGGATCACCAGCAGCCCTCTACAGCTTTCTAATGAATATGCAAACAGGACTAAATTAGGGCTGCTTCTATAACTCCCATTCTGACACTTCCTACCTTCCCAGTGAGGGTTAGACATTCTTTGTTTCCAATATATAAACAAAAAACTAATTGTTGCAGAACCAGGGAGACTCATTCATATTTTCAAACTTAGCTTGGTGACAAACATTGTGCATTTTTCATGGATATATGGCAAATCCAGTGCTCGCTGTGGTACTGTGTTGAATGAAGGCCACGATCCAAGACTTTTATTCAGGACACTCCCTGCTCTTTTGGTTCACTTTCCCCTTTCTTTCCTGTGCCTTCACAGGCTCCCTGAGAAGTTGCATCATCTCCATCCCTCGAGATTTTCAAACCTCAGCTTTTGTGGGGCTTGGGCAATGAGTGCTCACTTTGAAGGAAGGCACATTTTGAAAGGTGTCTGGACAAGATGCTTCCAGAAAGTGTCTTTCAGCCTGAGGTACTCCAAGTTGTCAACAGTATTTAGAAATACTTGGTGCAAACTCTGCACAATTCCCTTCTCTCCAAAAACCTGTTGGCAATTTTGCTTCTGTAGAAACTGAAAAAACACTGGGTTTGTTCAGTGGTAAAGCCAAGAATATTCATAACTCAAAACCTGCACAGAAAATCACTTCTGGTGGATGATGTCCCCAGACAGTGTCACCCAGAGTCACAACCTCCCAACCCATGTGGCAGAGCCATGAACAGAGCCCTGCTGACACTCCAGTCCTGAGAAACCTCCTCCTGAGGCCTGCAGCACTCTCAGGAGTAACACCTACACCAGTAACACTTACAAAGACTAATTTTCATCTTTTCTGGGTGAAAAACCAGCACCAGTTTGAATAAGTATCGATGCACAGGCTCACATTTCTTGCTCTTCATTAAAGCAGAGCTAAATTTCCCCATACACTTCAGTAAGATTTCTCCAAATCTACCTGCAACCTTTCCTTCTCTCCCGCTCCAAACCCTTTTTTTTTCCTTCACAGATTGGCCAAAAGTCATCTCGTGTTCCTACACGAGCCTGAGCCTCGGCACGTTCAGGAATGTCTTAATATGAAGTGCCCTGCACTAAACTGACAGCAGGTGCAGCTGCTGCAGGGGGGAAACGGCCTCAAGTTGTGCCACAGGAGCTTCAGGTTGGATGGCAGGAGAGATTTCTCCACTGACAGAGTGGTTAAACTTTGGAACAGGCTGCCCAGGGAGGTGGAATTCAGAAAATGAGTGCAAGTGACACTTCATGGGATGGCTTATGGGAATGGGGTCTTGGTCAAAGGCTGGACTTGATCTTAGAGGACTTTGCTGTAATTCTGTAAGTCTCTAATTCTGTAATTCCATAAGATAATGCGGTTTGAAGGTTCCAGCCACCACAGACACCAGGATTACTGCTGGAAAACCAGGCACGTGCCATTTGTGATTACAGCAAGACACTGGAGCAAAGCTGAACGAAAACTTCACTGCAAGGAGATCCACGTGCTCACAACAACAAATATTCAAACCCATTCCTGGCTTTTAAAAGGAAAGAATCACGAAAAATTCAGTGCAAATGTTGAAGCCTGGAAGGAAATCTGAAGGAAGTTGTTATACATCAGAGTTGGTTTCAAGCTACCAAAAAAGCCAATATTCTCTGATGTAAAAGTATATACTCACTTGTTTATAATGAGCTTTTAATTAGATGCTGGTTTCTAGATATAGCAAGTCTACAGCAGTTTTTAAGCTGGATGATTTTTCCCATCTACAAGTTAATTTTTGAAAGCACAGAAAGCTTGTTCACAAATATAGTACCAAAAACTGCAGCCAGTGGGAACTAAAATCAGTTAGAACTACCTGGGTTTATTGAATCTTTTGGAAAAATGGGGTTTATTGCATCAGAAAGCTTTGCTTTTATTTGTATAAAGCCTTTTCACAACAGAAATAGGCAGCTGACATGGACTAGAAATTTTGATGTAACTGCTCATTTCAGTCACTGCTAAAGAGAAAATAATGGCTGAGACAAGATTACACAGATTATATCACAGTTTAATTTAAAAAAAGTCATTTTTTCAAATGCAAAGGTGGTAATTTGCAAGAAAAGCAAGAAACAAATGAGGAAAACCCCCAACTTACAGGAATATTATGGTCCTTTCTTCCTTTATGGGAGGAAGCAACATGAGCAAGGTACTGAATAACCTTCTTGGTGTTCTCAGTCTTCCCAGCACCAGATTCACCTCTGCAAAACAGGGCAGACATTTCCTTCAAAATTCATCTTCAACAACTCAGCAACCCTTTGTTTACAGCCCCTCACTTCATCCCATTTATGGCTCTGACTATGCAGCAGACCAAAAAGCCAAAAGCAGGGGTGTTGCAGGGAACTACAAGGTATTTGTTTGAAATCCTTCCTCCTTCCTCAAGATCTCCTGAGCTTTCAGATGTTGATACAAGGTGTGACATTGGTGTGATTAAGAGCTTTTGGCTTTACGCCCGAACTCCTCTGCTCCCCAAGGTGACATGAAACACTTGGCCCCAGCCTGGATCACTGCAGACAGAACTTTCCAGGGTGCAGATCCATTTTTGTTTTTAAATCATGAGATATACACACACACACTTTTACACTTCGCATGATTTTAATACATCAGGATTCGGTTATGGGAATTACCAAGTTAGGGGAGACACTCAGTACCTTTAGGAACCAGAAACACACTTTAAACAAGAGATTTCTTTCCACTGCTCATCTCGGAATCTTTGCTAGGTTAAAAATATAGTTAAGGCCACAGAGCTACATGAAACCATGAAGAAATGAATTTATCAGTGCAGAGTTCACAGATCAATAAAGACAGCAAATGCACATTTCATTTTTAAGCCAGAGGTGGATTTAAAGCAGAGCATGTTTAGACAGAATTTATGGAGAGGTTTACAGGAGATATTCAAGGCAGGAAATGTGACCAAGTTCATGTCCCTGCAATCACAAATGATGTTACTACAGCTGTAAAAATGACAGTTTGGGGTTTTTTCCCTAACCTAGGTCTGCTCTTCAGACAAATCCACCCCCAGAGGGATTCAGGGGTGCCTTGGGCAGGACTCATTGCAAGCCACTGAAGGAAGATCCAGGGCGACGGCGACTGCCGTGAGCAGCTCTGAAGTGTGGGAAGCTAAAAAGGGTTTTATTATGGGGATTTGCATGGAAAGAGTGGAAGCACTGTCATTCAACAGTTGTTCAAAAATTAACAGTTTGGAAGCCAGCTCGTTTGTAAGAATGACAAGCACACATTTTCCCTGCCCGCTTATTTCTCCTCTAAGCTACTTATAATGGAAATGTTCATTTACCACGGGAATTTAAGCACATTCTTGTGCAGCCTTTTTCATCATACACTCCAGTTTTGCAGCTGATCTGCATTTGCTTAGGGATTCAGCACCTTCAGACCTGCACTTCTTGATCAGGTGAGAGCTGAGGAGCATCCCTATCCTCACACTGCACACAGCAGCTGCAGAGAGGAGACGAGAGAGCGCTCGGAATTTTAATTCTGCACATATAGGAAGGATTATCAAGACTCAAACACTCTCATTGCTCCTCACCTTCCAACACTAAAATCACAGAAACCCCACAGGAAATGGCCCTAAGAGAGGGGAACCTCTGCTAAGGGATGGCAGGATGGGCATTTCTGCAGCCAGGAGCAAGAACCTTCAATCACTGCAGCTCGTGGGACTCCTCACAAGAGCTTCAGGTGAAACAGCTTCTGTCTGACCTGAGAGAACAGCAGCAAGCCCAGGTCTGCATGGAAAACCCTGGACAAAACAGTCCTGCAGATGAGCTGTGGGATCTTGCCCTGCCTCACTGCCCACTGTGGCCTGCAGCTCCAGGGTAACCAAGGGCCCCTGTTTTACTGATGGCATCTATTATCTATAACCTATGGCATCATCATCATCAACATCATCATCATCATTAGTAGTATTAGTATTAGTATTAGTATTAGTATTAGTATTAGTATTAGTATTAGTATTAGTATTAGTATTAGTATTGCATCTGCTTCTTGGAAGTGAGTGACTCCATCAGGCTGCTAAAACCACTTGGGTTCCATTTTTCCTCACAACCATTGGAAAATAACAGAGTATGAAAGATTAGAAGGCACTGCACTCAATTACTCAAAGCTTTCCAGAGAAAGGGGAGTTCCCTGCAGACTTGTTGATGGGGCTGGCTTTGCTCAGTGCATGGAAAAACCTGGAAGGTCCTACCTGAAAAGCTGGTTGCAAAGGAGATTACGCCGAGAATTGGCTAATGGATAACTGGGTTTCCTTTCTGCCAAGATACCATCACTATGAAACCCAGAAACTGGGTGTACTTTGGGACCGCTACCAGTGGAACAACACCCTGACTTAATGAAAAATCCCATTTCCACCCAGCCCAGAGTCCCCACAAACAAATGTGAAAGATAAGCAGAAAAAAAAAACAACCCAAACCATCAGGTGCCAATTCTTGCTTCTCAAGTCTTTATTTCTCATTTCCCCTTCACTGCAGTGTTTACATTAACATAATTCATGACCATGAGCAATAATAAAAGCAGCTTTGCCTGTTTCTAGATGTGTATTAAAATATGCTAATGCTAAAACTATTCCAGCAGGTAAGAGAAGTAAGAAGCCCAGCAAAATATACATTTACATTTTAAAACAATACAATCTGTTCTTATTGTCAGCAGAGCTTGGGAATGCACCATTATCTGTACCTGTAAAGCTAGAAAAGTAATCTTTTCTGTCAAATCCCAAGAAGAAAGTTTATTACGTTTTAAAGGAGGAAAATCTCCCGTAACACATGCAGTGCAGAGAAGCTGGTACAATAAATACAGCTCAGATGTCAGCTTTGGAAAAAGGGCAGCACAGAGCTGGAAGAGTCAGCTGCAGCCACACCAGCACAGGAAAAGCAGCAGCTTGAAACACATTCCGTGTGTTAAAAACCCTCTAAATCTAACAGAGGGATATTTTAGAGAGAGTCTGTATGCAAAACCTCATTCAAAAGCAGCACTAACGGATGTTATCATCCCAGTCCCGCTCTCCCTGGAGCTTACAAGAATGCCAAATATTTCCTGCAGCATCGTGGCAAATAGCTCTGCTGCCATATACTATGAAAGAATTAGAAGATTTAGGATAAAGTCCTTTGCATTTATAGGAATAATGACATCTGCATACTTTGGTTCTTTCCCAGGAGTGTAAACACACGGATTATAAAAATAAATTAAAATCTTCTACCTCTATCGACCTGCCCAAAAAAGGTAATCTCCGAGTAACACCAGGTACAGTATTTATGGAAAGGGGATGGAATCACCAAGCTAAAGCTTAACTTTTTCAAAACCTTGTTTTAATACAACTCAATCTGTTACCGTAAATTAAACAACTAAAGCCCTGGGCTGAGAAGCAGCCTCACCTCAGTCAGTGGCAGCTCTGCTAAATGATTTCACCTCCTTCAGCTCCACTGGCAGAATCAAAACCTTCTGGGACTGAAGGGGAACGCTCAGCTCCAGCCATGGGCTATGCCCAACACTGCTCCCAAGGAAGCAAAAATTAACTGGGGGATGCCTCCCTTGGAAGCCACCTTCCAGGGACAGGTCAAACAAAGTCTGACAGGTGAATTCCTGCAGGATTCCATGTCCAAGTGCTCTTCCCCGGAGCAGCAAAGCTGCTGCTTTGAAGCAGCTTCATGCACATTTAAAATAGGAAAAGTTTAGCCAGCATGAGCACTTTAAAGTTTACCATGGGTTTGAATTCATTGCATGTAAAGCTGGAGTGTCATTTTCAGCAAAGCCCAGAACTCTCCAGGCAAATTCATGCCAGCTCCAATTTGGTTAGGAAAATCCAGGCACTGACTCAACCAGCTGCAGCTCCTTCCCTGAGCAGCTTGAGCCCAAATCTTGCACAAGAAGCACTTCCACCACTGAATGGATCTCATCTGGAGAACAGGCAGATCAGAGAGGGAGAGGACTCGTAGGTGGCAAAGCCAAGAGGCAGCAGGCAGGGGTGGGAGCTGCTCCTCTCCCCTCAGCACCAGTATTAGCCCAGGAACAGGTCAAGTGCCCCTTCCAAGGGATCTATTCCAAGAGAAACACCTTTTTCTGTTTCTGAAGGAAAACAGGAGTGAAACAGTTGCTTTCCTTCCTGTCACGCAGGTTTGGAGCACTCACACATCTTGTGACACCTGGCACGGCAGGGCCACCACCTCTCCCCGGCCTGGGAAATGCCTTATGGACTTCAGGGAAATCAGCTGAGGTTAAAGTTGTTTACTGAAGGCTCACTGCACAGACTGGCCCCTTTCCAGCCCCCTTCCCCACAGAGCCATTAATTCCACGAGCAGAGGCTTCCCAGGAGGTACAAAGTGCCCCCGAGCAGCACAGGACACAGGGACACAAACCCACATGTCCAAAGAAAGCCTTGAAAATCGAAATTTGCAACTCCAGGCCTTTCTTTATCTTGCAGCCTGGGCACAGTCTGCAGACTGACAATACTCCTGAAGATGTGGAACGTGTTAGGATGGTGAGATGCACCCGGAGATCATCTCCGTGAGATTTAAATTCCTGAAAAGCTAACCCAAACTAAGTCAGGATTTTACATTTTGCATGGCTGGGTCACTCAAACCCTTCCTCTGCCCCAGGAATTTCAGTCATGAAATGATCAGGGATGAGAAGTTCATGTGCCAGCAGAGGGTCCTCCTGTGAAGAAGTGGCACCAGTCCCTGGCACCTGGGCAAGTTCCCAGCACACAGAACCCAACCTGCTGCTGACAGCTCCCCTGGCCAGCAACGCCTCCTTCCAGGGAAGCAGCCACTTATGGAAGGCCCCAAACCACGGAAATATGGAAATATGCACTTCAATTGTTTAGAGGAGAAAGTAACTGCCTATGTAAGAGCTCCAACAATGGCCTTTTGTCCTTGTCACAACAGCAGTTGCAAGGAACAGAGACACTTATTCTCAGGCACAACTGAGCAGATCATCTGCCAGTTACAAATTAACAGATATTTACAGACAAGACCTGTAATTAAAGGGTGTCTTAATCACCTGGCTTATTTTCTGCAAGAGGTAGAACTGATAGTTTGGAAAAGAGGCATTAATTGGCTTTACTATTTAGTGGCTGCTTTAGAGCTGCTTCCTTTCCCTCCTGATGCTTCCCAGCATCTCCACACCACTTGCCATGGGAATGTTACCAGCTGGACTCCAGCCAGGGGCTGTATACAAAAATGCTTGGTATTTGCTGCTGTTGGCCTTTAATAAGCAGCCTCCATTCCCTCCACACCCCATCACTCCTACGGAAGCCAGTTCAGATTAGATATCCTTGTAGGGCTGCAAGCATCTGCTAAACACCTATTTATCAGCCCAGGCCCAGCTTTGGGAATACCAGAAGCCTGTGGTAAGAGTCTCCACTTCAGAACACGCTGCCTTCCAAAGTGCAGAGCAGCACACTGTCAGAGCTGACTCTCTTCAGTATTTCCCAAATACCTAATTAACCACAACACAAATTTCTTCATCTTGGTCATCAGCCTGGCATGCTCAGTGAGCAGAGAAACACCAAAACTTAACAAAATAGCAGCTGCAGCTACTCCAAGGCAAAAAAAAACAAAAAAAACCCAACCAAACAAACAAAAAAAAACCAAAAAACAATACTGAAAAGCTCTTCAGCACAGTTTTACTTCCCACAGAAATAGGAAAATGGGCAGGAAGGTCTGGGAATGCTGCAGAGTTGGCATCACATCTCTGTACAAATCACTGACGGATGCTGAGTCAACACAGGCTGAAAGCTATTGCTTTTAGATATATATAAATTACTTATATTATATAGATATTACTTGTGAGCCAAAAGGAACACGAAGTTTGTGGAACTACACATATTTTCCTTTCTTTTCAGCAAACTAAGAATTTATAGATAGAAGGTTCAAAACAAGCTTTCATTTGCAATCAATAGGGAATGATGAGATGGAAGTTGGTTAAGTCCAGCTTCCCAGGAAAGTGCTGGTTTTGAGGGCTCCTCGTTTGCTTTTTGTTGAAAAGCTGGATGAATTAAACTCCAAAGCAGAGGAGAGCTCCAGCAGCCTTTCTCACCATCTGTTAGTGGTTAGCAGCCCAAGATTAAACCATCCAACTTCAAAGCTAAAAAAGAAATTCTCACCATTACTGTTTGTTCAGCTCCCCCCATCTCATCTTCAGCCAGGCAATAATCTGGCTTTCAGCCATGGATTGTCCAATGGATTTGGGAGCTGTAGGTGTTCCTGTCTCTGGACATATTTGGGTTTTTCAGTTGATGAAAGGCCAAAGGGCACAAAAGAAATTCCATCACTGCTCCTGAGGAAATCAGGGGGATGCCATGAAGCAGCAGAGGCAGCTGGATATGGGAAAAGGACTTTTGGTTCACTCTGAGAAAAGCCCATCGATAATAAGCCATTTCATCAAGAAATTCCTTCTACAAATTTCATCCCTGGGCTCACACAAACAGACGGGGAAGGGGAGGTACCACCACGAACCAGCACAAAAACCAGGAGCAAGGGAGTCAGTGCATGTTCCACACCACGAACTCCCAGTCCAGCCCTGGAGACAGGCCCTGCAACAACACAGTTGTCTAAATGCGGGTGCCTAAAAGGTGGGGAGTGGAAAGGGAAGAGAGAAGAAGGCAACAAAGAGAGCAAGACACACCACACTTCATGCTCAGAGACACCTCCAGTCTACAGCAGCAGCAGGAAGGCAGCTGTCATTAAGTCTGGGCTGGCACATTAAGCAGGACAGGCACAGCAGCTGCCAGTCCCAGCAATCCCTCCCAAAGAACCAGATTCCATGTCAGGACAAGGTGTTCTGCAGCCAGACAAGGCAAGCATAGTTTGGTGGAGTTTTTTTCACCTCCTTTGGAAAAATATTACTGACTTTAAACACACCAGCTTATGCAGGACTCCTGATGGAGCATTAGCAGGTGATGGAGCTGAGACAGGAAACCTCCAGGTAATCCCACTGCCTTCAAAACAATGAGATGTTATAAGAGACATGCTTGGAGAACCATCCGTGCAGGCTTTCCCACTCCAGGCAAGCACTGAGATAAATGCCTGGTCCTGCAGCAGCTCAGCGAAATGAAAAGGTTTTTCTTCAGCACAGCTCTCAAAAAAACATTAAGAGAACTTTCAGTAAAGTGAATTCCTCAAGAAGATCCACCTGCACTCACCTTCTTCACAGAGAAGGTTATTCTTTCCTGTTGTTTCCTAGAATAGTGACTGCAGGAGTGCAGCCCTTTTTGGGGAAACAGACTGGTGTTTCCTAAAGATCTGCACAGGGGAAGACAATGAAACTGCCTCAGTACCAGATTCAATTACACACCTGCCAAGGATAAAAATGCCATGTGTGCCACATTCAAATCAGCATTCAGTTGTCTATTGAGCTCAGAAGATCAAAAGCTTATGGCCACCTTGCAAGTGAGGCGACAGCAACCAGAGTTGAAGAACCTGAAGACCAGAGTGTTTCAAGTTTTCCAAAATAAATTCAACTGGATGGGACATTCACTAAGTCAGAACCGAAGGCAGGCATCTGGAAAAATGCAGAGAATCTCTGAAGACCAAGAACCCAAAGGCTTGTCACAGCACCAGCCCTAAACCCAGGAATTCCCCCAAAAGCAGCACTCCTGGCTGGCAAGAGGAAGAGAGGGCTGGATCCAGGGACCTGGTAAAGTGTCCTTCAAATGCCATTACTGGAGAAGTGACTGGCTCTCTTCTAAAGGCCATGGAAGGTAAAAAAACAGGAAACTTCATCAACAGAGGCAGGGGAGAGAGGTGAAGAAGCAAAGCAGGCAGACCTTCAGCAAGCAGTGGCTTTGTCTCCAGACAATTCCTGTCCAGGCAGCCGGAGACAGGGAAATGGCAGGCACACCACAACCGTGCACTCAGCTGAGGGCACCACTCCGAGGTGTTTTTTCCCCATTAGCTACCCTGAACCACTCCTGCTGGAGAAATGAGAAAATATTCTGAGGGCTTCCAGCTTTAGTAAACATCAGGGTGAATCAGGTGATTCAGGTCCTGAGACAGCAAGTTTGGGATGAGAAGATGAATCTTCTGAACGGCCACAGGAGCTCCTGAAACCACCTCCGGTGTGGTTAACACTCTCCTTGCACTTTGCCTGCCTTAGTCTAGGACCTGCAAAACCAGTGGTATGAAGGGGAACACACGATTTACCTCATCACCAGAAGCAGAAATACAAGGGGAGTCCTGGACGCTTTCCCATTCCTGATCAAAACATGGGATCTCTTTCCAGCCTGCTACACAAGGGAGTTCCCCATGGCCTCGTCCCACTCATGAAGAGGACTTAATATGCCAAAATCCCAGTTTATAATGCAGATCTCCAAAAGAATAAGCCTGTCCCAAGAAGTATGGTGACATTCTCCCAGGGCTGTAAGGATATGTGTCCCTTCACCCCTCACCAGCTGAGCTCCAGCTCCTCTGCAAGGCAGAGCCAAGGTGGAACCCAGCACGAGATGCACAAATTCCTACAAATGCTCTGTACCAGATACAAACAGAGATCAATTGCCCATTCAGTGCAGGTGGATCAAAAGCTCACGGGAACCTTAGAGGTGAGGTAATGACAAAGCTGAAGGCAGGAGAGTTAGAGGCTTCTCAGTTTGTAAATGATGAGATTGGACATTCACCAAATCCTGCAGCACTGCCATTCCAGCCTTGTGGGCTCGGCTGACCATGCAAAGGAGAGTAAAGTTCATGCACAGACACAAAACATGAAGCTACTTCAAAACATTCACCTGGGGCAAGCACACGCTGCCAAAACACACACAAACACACGAGAACAAAGCGTTTCTTCTCACTCTGGGATCCCATCCCTGCTTTGAGGGCTGCTCTGTGCATTGCACATGAAACAGTCATCACAAGAAAACAGAAGTCCTGCTAGAAACAGGAACCACAGACCTAGACAAGGCTGAGGTAACCAGATCAACTTTTATCTTAAGTACAGAACTCTCTTTGCTTCTGTGTCCTTAGCCCCCGAGAATCTTGTATTCATGGTATTCATAGCTGGAAAAAACACGGCTTGAAAGGATCCACCCTCAGTCTTGTACTGACTCTGAGAGTTAAGGCACCTCTGGAGGAAGCAGAAGATGGAGATTTTAATCCCTTCACGTCAAGAAGGAAACCGAAGCCAGCAGTCTCCCCACTGAGTTACTGCAGGCAGCAGGATCCTCCCAAAGCACGTCCCCAACACGCTGGCACCCAGGAGAGAGGCACCCAAGCACTGCACCTGCCCTCCCCGCCAGACACCTCCACCTGCCGCGTTCTACCCAGGCCTGGTCACTGCAGGCAGCTTCAGACAGAGCCAAGGTGTGGTTTCCAACACAGATGAGCCGTCCTGAGCCCCAGGCTGCTCCCAGCAGGGACAGCTCCCCTCCTGCACCTCGCACCTTCAGGCTGGCACCTTCGGCGGAGCGCCGGCCCAGGGAACTGAACAGCAGCAGCAGCGCTCCGAGCAGGGCTGGGGCTGGGCCAGCCTCGCCCCCTGGGCTCGCAGGGAACCCTTATCACGCTGGCTGACGCTCCCAGCAGCAGCACAGGAAGCTGCAGGAACACTCAGTCCGTGGGGGAGAGGGAAGGAAGCTGCATCACCCTTCCAGCTGCACTCCAAGCACACAGCAGCTCAGGAGGGTCACAAGCCTGAAATCCCACTTGTGTTCTGGCTTCCCAAGCACTGCCCTTCCAGATCCCAGGAAAACTCAGCTGCAGCAGCGAGTTTGCTCTTTGCAGGGGCGTGAGTTCAGGGAAAAGGGAACCCTTGTGTCACCTTCCTCAGAGATCCCCTTTGAGGCAGATGCAAAGCTGAGCTCTGCTCAGGGTCTCCAGACCCACTTCTGGATCTGGTCTTCCCCAGGCATTTCCCACTCAGCACTGCAGACATGGGAGCTTCTTAAAGCTTTTGGGTTGGATGCAGAGCTCTTCACTGACATTCTTAAATTACATTGCTTAAGTAGCACATGCCTAGAAAACTCAATCACGTGAATTACAGCATTAAAAGGCCACATCCCCATATTAAATATCACTTCATGCTACATCTTTTCCCACTGCCTGTCAAGACTGAAGACCAAGCTTTGGCTCTCACAGCTGTATCAAAGCCCCCTCTCAGAATACAGATCCCCAAAAGTGCCCAAATGCAAAATGGTCACTCACGTGCAGAGAATTGATTGGTCCTCACGGTCTGCAAAACAAGAACAAACATGGTTATAGGGGGTTGTTTACACTGTTCTGTAATCTACATAACAGTTTCTTTTAATTGAGTATTTCTAGCAGTCATCTTTTCAGTTTAACAATTCTAAGGACACTCTGAAGCAATTTTAATAATATCCCTTTAATAACATCCCCCTTTCACAGGCACACACATCCCAAACAATGGCTTAGAAGTTCCTAAAAGCCCTGACATTTCAGATAATGCAGTCAAAATTCTGCTTAAATTTAATGATCATCCACGGTAAGGTTTTTAGCTATATTTTCAGATACAGTGGACCTAACAGTTCTTATTCTGAATGCATGAAGAATATAAAACCTTACATGAGGAGAAAAACAGTTTCAAGCACACAATACTGACAACCACACACTTGGAAAGAGCACTGCCATCTCCAGCAAACAAGTGCTTTCCTCCCCAGCTTTTTGTTTTCCTTTTTTAATGAACATGCAGGCCTGAAGAGCTCCCACAATTCAGCTTATTCATGAAAGCCTTGTCTAAAGGACACCCAGGGAAACCAAAATACTGCAGCGCTGTGCTTCAGCACTTCTGTGCCGCGCTCACGACCTTTGAGAAGAACTCCTGAAGGTCAGGTACAGCCTGCAAGGGCTATTTCATCATGACAAGAGCTTCACAGGATATATGCCAGCACCATATTAAAAAGGATAGAATCAAAACATTCATATATACCTGCAGCAAGTACAACATTTCAGGGAAAGTCTTTCAGAGCAGGCAGATGCTCCCGCACACTTCCAGCACAGGCTGAGCCACAGATGCCACCCCTGGCAAGTTTTGGACTGCATTAACACCAAGGGTGACAAAAAATGGAGGTGCTTTCAGACTGAAAAATGTTAAAAACATGCAGTCAGTTGGGCTTTGAGCCTTTTGTTCAAAAATACTGAGAACTAGGAGTGATCCCTGGCCTGCTGTGCAGAGCAGCTGCACTGGGCTGTGCTTCACCAGGGCCACCAGGTGAACCCTGCAGCCTGTGACTGCACCTTGCAAGCAGATGTGAGCTCCAAAAATCCCTCCTTAAGGGTAACAAACAACAGAATGAGTGCAGGAGAACTGAAGAATATTAGTTTAGATTATTAAAAGTGTGAAAGAAAGATGCCAAGAGTTGGCAACCCTCCTGGCAAGGCTGCAGGGAGGCTCCTGGGTCGTTCCCTACAGCTGCATGAGGTGCAGCAACTCCTGCACCCCAAGAAAAGGAATGGGAAGGCTGGGACTGCAATAAATGAAAGATGAGAGGGGGCAAAAGCAGTGGGAGTATGACAAGAGAAGAAAACATTTATTTATGTTCCTCTGGGTTTGATATCAGGCAGCAGGTCTTGCAAGACCTACCAAAAATAAGATTTTGGTGGCAGGAGCAGAGGCAGGGCAGGGCAGGGCGCAGCTGGATGTCCTGCACAGCCAGAGAGCAGCTCTGGGACCCTGACGAGCTTCCAGGGCAGCCAGCAGTGCCTCCTGCACTGAAGCAGCTCTGGACCCAGCAGCAGCTCACGGTGATGCTGGGCAGCACAGATCACTTGCTCTGGCAGAAGAAACAGCTGCATGAAAGCCAAGCTGGTATACCCTGAGTAGAGCTGAAAGTTAGTACTTCTTAGCTTTAGTATTTACTGAGGCATTTCTTTAAAGTGACAAGTTGATTTTTGCCTTTTTTACTTCCCAGGGATAACTTGGCTCTAATTTTGGCACTGTAGCTGGGTCATTACCTCAAAAAACACAGCCTCCTCTAAACCAGACCTCTTCAGTTTAGCACTTAAAAGAAGTTAACACAGCTAGCATTTGCCTTGAAGTTTAATTTCTTTAAAGACAGTGTGAGTTTGTCAATGCTTTGGATCATGACATTTGTTACCTGTGCATTTACCATGCAATGCTACTGTGCCACAACACACGAGGCACGCTATAAATGAATTTTCTTACCCAATTAGGCTTAGAGAAAATTTACAAGTCCAGAAAGTTGGATTTATTTGTCAGTGCCAGAAGCTCCAGCAAGCGCAGCCAAGTTTTTTAACTTTCTCAGTCCAGGAGCTTGAACTATCTGCACTCAAGTATGCCACCCCAAATCCATTTCCATCCAGACTCTGAACCTCACAGACCAGGAAAGTGGAAGGAAGGCAACAGCAAGCCTCAAGTTTTGCCCTGTGATGCCTTCCTCATGCTGATGGTCAGAGTTCCAGCATCAGCAGTGACCTGACAGCACCCAAACCCAGCCACGAAGGCTCGGGGCGAGGCCTCATGCAGCGCCAAATGCCAGGTGCCCCTGGCCCAAGGAAGAGCTGATCTCCCCAGAGTCACTGTGGAAAAGCCTCTGACAGGAGGACTAACGTGGAAGGGTTCTTTAGGGCTGCTGTCTGTAGCTCCTGTCTCCCCCAAATAACACAAGGTGTCTGCAGCCTTGGTTTCAGAGCAGGAGCTCCCCCTCCTCAGGACTGCACCTACACTGCCCTCAGCCTGTCTGGAGGGGCTGAGCCCCTGGGTGGCTCTTGCCAGATTTCTTCTCAGGTGTTGGGAATATTAATGAAATTTTATAGAATAGCCAAATCTCTCACAATTTGACTGGGAATGAATGGGAGAAGCCATTTGGAGCTATCCCTGAGTGAACTGCCCAGCCAGAAAGGCATTTTTTCAATCAGCACTCATTCACAGATCTGTGAAAACAATTCCACAGGTGCCTCACCCGCTTTCAGCTTTAACCTCTCTCTGATCACAATTCCTTTCAAACAGTAACTTTTATACAGACACTGACTGTCTCACAACCCCCTGATTTAAGGTAAGAACATGAAGTAAGTGTGCCAAGGTGAAAAACGTTAAATCTGCTTTCCCAGCTCAGGCTGGAGAGAAAGCAATGGGCTACCACCAGAAAACCACACAGAGGAAAGCGGTTCTTATTTGCAGGTTATTATTTGTCCTTCCTCAAATCCAAGCACAAAATTCTTGTGGACCACTCACTCTGGCATAGCTTTTCCTTTTCCCTGTCCAGAGCAGTGATCAAATGCCAGCCCCATTTTTGGAACAGACATAAAAAATAATTCCTGCTTTTTTGGGAGGTGGAGGTGGCAAGTTCTCTGATTTTTCTCAAACAGGAGAAATCAGTGGCTTTCTAAAAAGAGGTCCTGTACAGGGGAACGGAGGGCTCTTGTTTATTTGTAGGTGGTGTTTCATCCTCAGGTGCCACCAAGCACATCCCAGAAAAGCTCCCTGGTGGATGGCCTTGTTTGTTGTGGATGCAGGCTCCAAGGATCTGTTGTGCATGTGCCCTGTGCTGGAGGTGAACAGGCTCAGATATCAATCTACCCAAGGTCATTTAAAAACTGCATTCCTGACAAGTTCTGTGAAAACAGGTCAGTGCCTGGGGGAGAGAGACCTTCCCACCAGCACAGATTTTGCTGCTGCCAGAGCACTCACAGGACTGGTCCATGAATGCTACATGACAAGGAAAGCACACAGGTGTCCCCCAACCTGCCACTCTTCAAGTCCAAGCTTCCAATTATTTTTTTTTTTCCTACTTTCCTGCTGCGCTGATAAGCACGGGAAGAGATCTGGTTACAGAGATGAAGCATGCCTTTTTAATTTGTGTTTGTCTCGAAAATGTTGCCTGGTTACTCCCTAAACTATCATCAAACACTTAGCACTGTGAAGTGACTCGCAACAAACACCTCTACCCGGAGCCAACAGGAAGAGTGACAGGCACAAGTTTGCTTGCTGGGCACCAACCAGGCCAAATGTGCCCTGACACACTTCTGGGCACCACGAGATGTCTGGCTATCCTACACTTCACCTCCGTGGGCAGCTCACTCCCTCCTCAGTGCAGCTCTGCAGCTTCCCAAGGCCAGGGCAGCTTGCAGGAACAAATCAGCACCGTGCCCCCAGTGACCCAGGGAACACTCCAGGGAGCTCTGCAGGAAGCAGGACATTTGCTAATAATACAAAACTGATATTTCAAGTTTTAACGCCTAAATTTCACCAAGTTAAAACGGTTTAAAGTTTTAAAGGAGCTGAACTACACGTGCCCAAAGCATCTGATGTGACACGTGCAGCAGTGCTACGGGAGCTGGGCAGTATCACTGTCAGCTTACCCTCGCTGGGAGGTCTCAGGTGAACAAAGGATGGAAACATTGCAGGTATCTCCAAGAAAGGTGAGCAGGATCATTGCACTATCCCTGCAAAAGCTGAAAGGAACCTCTGGAAGTCAGAAATACTCAAGGACACTTCAGGAGAAGCCATCTCTCTTGGTGCACCTTCAAACTGCATTTATTTTTTTTATTTCTTGCTTTGTCACCATCAGCTCATTCACACATTGGTCAGTTTTTATATCCAACTCTTATTTCTTTGAAACTGTCAAGCAATGAACTTGCACAAATTCTCATTCTTTGTCCTAAAAGGTGTAACATTAATTTATACCAGAACAAAGATCAAACTTAGGTGCAGCCTACTCCTCATGGGTATCCAGTGGGTTTATGTCTTACAATAGCAGTATTTATCAGATTTGCTTCATCGTGCTCAGACACTTTTCTCTCAGAACACTGAAACTGCTCAGACACCACTCCATGGAGAATTACATCAACCCTCTTCCTGCAGCCCAGCTTCAAAGGCAAATCCAGCAGTGCTGCTTTAAATCACTCAGCAGTTGCCAGCTCTGGGTGTTCACCTGGTATTTCCCACAGAGCCTGACAGAGGACAGACACAGCCAGTGTCTCCTGCATTTCCTCTGCCTGCCTGAGAACTGTCAGCTGGGCTGCCACCACCCCTTTTCACAGAAAAAAAGCATCTCACTCCTGCCTCTTACTGCAGGAGATCTCCAGGTCTGCAGTGAAGGGTCAATAAAACTCCTCTTCACCGTGGGCTGGAGCATCGATGTAAACACTCCAGGCATTCCTGCTATTTGTGAAGTTAAAATAACAACAGCTTTTATTACAAAGGGAAAAAAAAAACAAAAACAAACCAAAAAAAAGTGGTTCTATCCTTTCCTCTGGAATATTTGAGATAAATCTCAACAGCCACGCTCTGGGTTTGCTGCTGGCTGGTGCATGAAGTTAATGATCAGCAGTGATCCATAGCAGAGGTCACCCAAAGCCCAGCCATGGCTTACCCTGCCACTTGTTACAGTGACCCACAGCACTGGATTCAGGGATTTTCTGCGTGTCTGCGGCACGCGAGGTGACCACGCTCGTTATTCCCTCCCCCAGCACAGCCCCAGCCTGGGAGGACTCAGCCAAGCTGTGAATTGAGACTATTTTAGAAATCACGAGTGAGGCATTTGCAACATTAGCTTGAAATTCCCCAAATTCCTGAGGAGAAAAGTGTGACGTGCTCAGCGCTGCCAGCCAGGCCTGAGTCAGCACAAGAGGACAAAACAAACAGGACTCTGTCCTGCCCACTGTGTGCAACTGGGGACAGCTTCTCCACCACATTCCAGGCACAACTGGAATCTAATTTTGCTTTTTAGCCCTAATTAAGTTAGGAGAACCTTACATATGGTTTAGTTTCACTATCATTCACTCCCTTTATTAACAGTCATTGAGAGAAGCTTTGGTAGATGTAATTTAGAAATTACAACAGAGCTGCTACATTTGTCAACAGAAGTTCATAGGTAAACGTGCTGCCCCTCTAACAAATTCAAACAGGTCTGGGGTGATTTCTCCAGCCTTTTCAAACAGAAATTTAGGAGCTGAGCAGAGCACAGAAGGCAGCTTCAGTTTGGAGAAAATCGGGGTGCTCCCGATGCCCACGGTGCCGAGCTCGGGGCCAGGCTCAGCTGTGGGCCCAGCTCACTGCCCGGGCCAGGGGCTGGGGCACCCAGGAGGGTTTCACCAGCTCCGCCAAGGGCAGTGACAGCCACAGGGAAAAGCTCCTCCTAGTGCCCCGGCCCGAGCCACCAGGACTTGCTCCCAGTGCTACCGACCCACGGAGGAGATCCCTGATCCCTGGCTCCCAAGGAGCTCTCCCAGGAGAAATGAAAACCCACACAGGCCATCCCCACACTGACATTTCAGCTCTTACTTGCATTCTGCTCAGCGGTAACCTAAGATTAGTAGGAGCTGGCAAGCCACAGGCTGGACGGGGTTTATTTGGACTGCAGAGCACTCAGCACGGCAGTGGCTTCCATTTGCCATCAATCCTGCTTAAGTTGTTCTACTTCCCACGTAGAATAATTTTGTTTAGACAAAGATTACACTGTCCACTGAGACAATGATTCAAGGAGACTCTTTAGCTGTAAGATCTGCCATGTAAGCTCACTCATTTAACTTCTGCTCTTCTCCTTTCCAAACAAACAATCAAGCACAAACCACTTAAGAGAAGGGGCTGGCAGCTTTCACTCCAGTGACCTCTTTCCCAAGCTCTTTGATCGTGCCTCCACGAGTCTGGAGAGATAGCAAGTGTGACAACAGTGACACAGCAGGGGCATGGTTTGGTGCTGTGTTCAGCCACACACAGGGCACAGATCACCTCACACACCACCCCACAAAGCAAGGCCAGCCACAGACCTCCATGGCAGCCACCCAATTCTCCTGCAGTTCCCTGATCCATGTATTCCTCTTCACGTATTCCTCACACAGGCTTTAAGCCTCCACTATACCCTGAGGCACAGATTAGGATTAAACCCTATCATAGTTTAGCTCTGCTTCTTTTTGCTGCTCTGAACATGTTACCTGCAAATTTCTAGTAATGGCTCTGTTCCTGCCTAGGAAGAGATGGCTGGAGGAGCCTCACTATTCCCTCTGCCTGGGCCACTTCAGATTTAGACTTCGGTTCCATCTGACCTGAATTGTCATTTCCTTACTGAACAGTTCTGCTCGTTCTGGCTGTTCTTTCAATGTGTCCTGTTCCATTTCCTCTTTGCCCAAAGCAGGGCAGCCAGGGCTGTACAAAGTGCAGATTAAGTCACAGAATGGTTTGGGTTGGAAGGAACTTTAGAGATCATCCACTCCCACCCCTGCCACGGGCAGGGACACCTTCCTCTATCCCAGGGTGCTCCAAGCCCCACCCAACACTTCCAGGGATCCAGGAGCAGCCACAGCTGCTCTGGGTGCCCTGTGCCAGGGCCTCCCCACCCTCACAGGGAACAATTCCTTCCTAATCTCTAATTTCAACTTCTGCTTTTTCAGTTTAAATCCATTCCCCCGTGTCCTCTCCCTCCATCCCTTGTCCGTCTCCAGCTCTCCTGGAATCCCTTTAGGCACTGGAAGGGGCTCTAAGGTCTCCCCAGAACCTTTTCTTCTCCAGGCTGAATAACTCCAGTTCTCAGAGCAGCATCCTGGTGCCTCCTCTGGCCTGGCTCCAGCAGCTCCATGTCCACCCTGTGCAGGTGGGGTCTCACCTGTGTGTGTGCTTGAAATGTACTCTAAGTCATTAATTATTATAAAAATATTATATTATTACAAATTGATTATATGTATTATGAAAATAGAAAGAAAATTTGTCAAGTCTGTGGTAAAAATGTTTCCTAGACTGATCCCTTTTCCATTTACTCCTCACTTTCTCTACCTGATTTACAACCACAGCTGACAGCTGCATTTAGATGTCTACAACCTTCATCCCTTCAGCTCCTGCTTAAGCAGAAGCAGCTCCAACATTACCAAGGGAATTCATCTTTCCCAAGATGTTTATGCACAAAAAGCACAAACAGAGGAATGCAGGTTCCAGGGTTTGCAGCAGCAANGGTCTCCCCAGAACCTTTTCTTCTCCAGGCTGAATAACTCCAGTTCTCAGAGCAGCATCCTGGTGCCTCCTCTGGCCTGGCTCCAGCAGCTCCATGTCCACCCTGTGCAGGTGGGGTCTCACCTGTGTGTGTGCTTGAAATGTACTCTAAGTCATTAATTATTATAAAAATATTATATTATTACAAATTGATTATATGTATTATGAAAATAGAAAGAAAATTTGTCAAGTCTGTGGTAAAAATGTTTCCTAGACTGATCCCTTTTCCATTTACTCCTCACTTTCTCTACCTGATTTACAACCACAGCTGACAGCTGCATTTAGATGTCTACAACCTTCATCCCTTCAGCTCCTGCTTAAGCAGAAGCAGCTCCAACATTACCAAGGGAATTCATCTTTCCCAAGATGTTTATGCACAAAAAGCACAAACAGAGGAATGCAGGTTCCAGGGTTTGCAGCAGCAACTCCCAAACCATAAAAAGCACAAAACAATGGGCAAGACTGACCAATCTTGAACCAGTTCTTTGCCCATTCGAAGGCATTTTCTTACACTGCTTACAACCCCTCTTTGGTTAGGATTGTTATCAAAATCCTTTTGGAAAGCTGATCACGAGTACAGGGGTCTCCAGATTTTGAGCAGGACCCTCAGAGATGGCACCAGTAGCTCACACCTGGCTGCTCTGCTGCCAAATGGTTTTGTGCAGCACAGTCCATCAGCTATTCCACCTCTGAGATAAAGGATTTGGGTCTTGCAGATTTTCTATTTAGTAACCCTTCAGAGAATGATTTCCTGCTCTTTTCCTCAAATTTTCCACGTGAGCTTCCCTGAATAACTTCAAAGCAGATATACATAAAGAATTAGACACCTGTTTTCTCCTGCTTTTTCTCTGCATTTTCCTTCTCCACACCATCTGATGGCTTTACCACCACTTTGAAAAAGCCCTAGAACAGGATGAATTTGAACGCCCCACGGTGATGAGAAATCCAAGAGCTTTTATTCACCTTGTTCTCTGAAAGATGCACAACACCTTGCAACTCTGAGTCCTTGAGGAAGGCTCACAAAGTCTGCCAGGAACTCCTGAGCAGCCAAGTACCTGAGAGCATCAAGCTGGACAAGTGAAAGGAGGCTGGAGACACACGGAGATATAAATTGGCAGTTGTGCTGCTGATGTGAGCCTGGGGCCAAAGACAAGAGCAGGACACAGCAGCCCTCACCTCTCCCCTCTCGCCAAGGGATAAACCCTGCTCCGCCGCCCGCAGCCTCCTTGCCAAAGGATAACAAAGAAACGTAAGTCGAGAGGAAGGGGGAGGAAAAAGGAGCTGCTGCAAGGGCTGGCAGTGGCAGTCGTGGCATAGCTGCTCTCGGAGTTCAGCAGCCCAGAGGAATGCAGGCACGAGTGACAAAACCCAGCTTTGTGCACAGCACGCAGCGCCGGCCGCGCTCTCACGCTGCTCTCGAGATTAGAGCACATTGAGGGTTTTGTTACATCAAGGCATTACTGCCTGTGCCTGTCATCCCCAGGCTTGAGCCGAGCAGGGGCAAATTATCCATTTCACAACTACCTAGAAATAAAAGGAGTTTAATTTAAACTAAAGCTTCAGTGCAGGGGCAGGTGCTGACTGAGTAATGCACGAAATGATTCATCTCATGAATGATTTCCCAAGTTGGATGCACTTAGTCTTGAATTCCTGTCTGTAGGCACAGTCACAATTCAATTATAAGGCCAGCTTGCATAGCAAGTTTTAAAATTAAAGTCATCTCTGGTTGCTCAGAATATCAACCAAAAAAGCCCATGGAAGTGGCTCATCTATTGCAGCATTTCACTTCAGAAGTGGGGAAAAAACCAAGGCACTGAAGAAACTAAAATCTCCTTATGTAACAATTGTGACTCCTGTCTCATTTGTAAATACAAAAGTTACTGAAATTACCCAAAAAGAGATGTCAACTTCTGAGCAATTAAGCCTTAAGAGAGTTCACTGTAAATATCATCATTCCTAATTAAGTGCCCAGCCTTGAGGCTGAACAATAAACAGGCATCCACTCACATTTTGACACAGAGGAGAAAGGTCAGTGAAGAACTAAAACTTTCCAACAATAACAAAAAAAGGTTTAAAATGCAGTTTCTAGAACTAGATTGTGCAAGCTCAACTGAGCTTGTTCAATAAGCTCTTGCTACTGATGCCATTCACAGCTGGCCAAGCAAGCTGCAATAATTTCAACCACGCCAGCTCCCAGCCCCTGAATCACACAGGTTTAATATCAAGAGACAGAACACAAAAGTGAAGGGAAGGAGATGAAATATTGCAAAACAAGTTCAGCTGGCAGAAGTATTTATCATTTTACTTCAAATTCAAAAATAATGAGGCAGGAGACTGTTCCAGCATGATGGATTTTGTTTTTTTCTACTTCGTTTCTTGCTTCAAGAATCTCCCTGCACTCAGCCATGAAGACACTGCATGTGACACTCCTGGAGGTGTGCAAGCAATCTGGATCTTAATGGCATTGTCACCTGAGTATTTATATTCCACACCTGCCTGAG
This sequence comes from Tichodroma muraria, assembly GCA_013390105.1. Classification (NCBI taxonomy): domain Eukaryota; kingdom Metazoa; phylum Chordata; class Aves; order Passeriformes; family Sittidae; genus Tichodroma; species Tichodroma muraria. The sequence continues at coordinate 26,085 of WAAG01016729.1, forward strand.
TGGACCAAGCGAAACCCCGGAATTCTCAATGTAACAATAAAGGGACCTATAAATCCTTCACGTGACATTAACCAACCAGTTCTGCTGGGATCATCACCCTGCACCTTGCAACTCGTTAAAAGGCCTTGGGGACCCTTTTGGGAAGCCCAAACCTAATGAAAATACCAATAACAGCACATTTATCAGGTTCCATCTGCTCCTCACAACAGAGAACACCAACCATCACTCCCAAGTTTCTCAGTGTCAGAGCAATTTTTCCCTCTTCCATTTGAAGATTTAATAGACCTCTAAAAGAAAAAAAATTGTCGTCTTCTAGTTTCAAGTCTTTTCTTCCGTATCTGGGGGTGGCTATGCCCCCAAGGGAGGACTTAAATCAAGATTAACTATAAATATAGATCAGTAAGATGTTTTTAAGGGAGAAGTATTGCACCTGTAGGCAGTTCTGGCTTCTCCAACACCGAGTGTTCCCTTCCCGTCTTACGCCGTTTCCGATAAACCTTCTCTGCAACAGGATTAAAGGCAGGCCTAAAATATCAGTGCTAATTTGGTGCTCATCAAGATGTCCTCAGGGAAACAGGATAAAAAGGAGAGACTAAGCATAATTATACAAGAGTAATATTAATAGGCAAGCTGGGCTTTAGCAACAAAAAGTCAACAAGTTTTCCTTAATATTTCTTCCGAAGCACTTGTGGGTCACTGAATAAAGAGGAACAATAAAACAAAGCCATACTTCCTCTAGAAATCCAGGGGGAAAATTGGAAGGGAAGAGGGAAAAGAGAAAGTCATCTGTGGAAAATGCACTAGAGAAAAATTTATGAGTGCTGCTTTTGCACAATCAAATCTCCCTTGCTACTGAAGTATTGTCACAGACTTACTAGCCCTAGAAAATTCATTTTCTTAAAGAAAATCCTAGTCTGTGGCAAATTTTTATGGCCCATAACTTTTAGCAGGACTGAAGGAGACTAGCAAGGCTTGCGAATTGTATAACCAAACAGAATTAAGGTCAACATTGTCACAGGGATTAGGACAGCAATTCCTTATGATCATGTCAACTGTGCAGCAGTGCTCCGTGGGGCCAGCACCAGCCCTACCCCACTGCTGGGCTTTATTTCAGTCCAGCACCCCTGGGATATGGGTACTCCCTGCTTCACCTTCTCCTCAGGGAAATGAAGGGAAAGTGCAGGAGAAATCCACTAAACCACCTGTGAAGTAACACCCTACAACCACAGCACTTTGAAAAATAATTACTGGGGGAAAGAGAGGGGAAATCCAGTCTGGAAAGCTGAATTGCAGGTTATTATCTTCTGCGGTCAGGCACTGGGTAATGAGTCTTTTCCTGAAGAGAAATCCTGACTGGCATAACTAGAATGCAGCCCAAGTCTTGCTTGTCTCAAACAAGAGCACCTTGAACTCAGGAGATCCAGCACCGCCTGCGTTTGGCTTTTCCTGCAGAACTGGCCCCAAAGCCCTGCTGCCTCCCAGCTGCCCCACCGCTGACCCGCAGCCACGGGGAACAACTGGGCACTCCCTCTCTGCTGGCAGCTCCCAGACCTCCTCCTGTCCCCCTGGGGAATGCACCCCCTCCAAATGGGGCTCTCACACCTATTCTGTGTGTCAGAGCTCTTCCCCCACCCTCTGCCCTCCGCGTTTGGCAAGCACTGACCCACATTTCCAGCCCATCCTGCCCTCCCCAGAGGGCACAGGGAGGGCTGCCCTGGGCAGCCAGAGGGCCAGGAGGTCCCCCCAAACAGGAAATTCCTCAGGGGGCCAAGAACAGAGCGGGCTTTGATGGCTGGCAGTCAGCAGCGCTTCCACCCAGACTTTTCCCACCACAGCACACATGGAGAACTGGTATCCATTGGTATCCCCAGTTTGGGAAAACTCAGAGTGTTCCAGCAATGTTTAAGACAAGGAGTAACTATGGAGATGCACATGCACCAGTTCTGCTGTCCAGAAAATGGTTTGCTTTCATAATCTAAATAAAAATCTCCATTTTCTTATTTAAGCACAAATACTAAACATACAAAACCTCAGCAAAGCAGAAACTGGAAGCTGAGCTGGGACTGTCCACACTCTGAGTTAGAGGCATGAAAGCACTAAGGAACTGAGTAACACTTTACTCACTGTGCCCAGTTCTCAGCACAGAAAAATTGTGGTTTAAGAAATCAGGCTGCTCAGAGTCAGAGCTCAGGTCCAGCTATCCTGTTAATCACAGTAAACAACTCACAAACACCTGGAAATGAGTAGTTTGTGATTAGCTGCAAGGAAAATAAACATGATTATACTGCACAAAATACCACTGAACAGGCCAGGAAAATCCAGCCAACCGCTTTCATTAATCTAAATTAGTGGACAGGATATTTCTATTAGGGGAAGGTCATATTCTCCCCAAAGGAATTGCATTCCTATGGTTTCAATTTCAGGTTTGAATCCTAATAATTAAACTTCAGACGTCAAATACTGGAAACACAGCAGTCATTCATATCAAAAGAAACCTATGGATGTGCTATAACAGCAGAAGCATGACTTGCAATAATACTGGAAAAACTCCTCTCCCCAGCCCTCTCTTTGCCATCCCAGCTCTATCTCTCACAGCAGCTACGTGCACAGACACAGACAGGAACTGCAGAACAACACTTTTACAAGTATGTGTCAGTAACTTATCAGCAAAAGCATCCTGGCCAAGGATCCTGCTGCAAATAAATGCTTGCAGAGACCTCTGATGATTAATCTGAAGCGTTTTGATTAACCCAGCTAGTTCTTGGTTAGAGACATATTTCTACCAGCCAAAACTTCCTGACACGTATTTTCTGTTCCATTAAAGACTGAATGCCGACTAAAACACAAGGCAGAGTTAGAAGATTAAAGACATTTTGCACATTGTGTTAAATACTTGATAGGGAAAACCCATCCTCACCAAATCCTGGGCACGCTCAGTAGCTGACCTTGTGTTGCCACTGATAACCAGAAAACAAACAGAATAATGTAATAATCCGCTACTGTTAAGACAAATATTATTTGGTGCTCTAATGACTACAAAACCTTGGTTGTTGTAATTGCAAGTTTTATTTATAGGGAGACAAACTCAGCTCCCTGAAGTGTCTCTCAGCACCAGGGCCCACCCCGAGGGGTGGAAGCACAGAGGCAGCAGCAGTGCCAGAGCTCCCCACTGCACCTGGCACAACCACTCGCTGCTCACCCTCACCAGCACTGTGAGGAGCCTTTATTTATCCCTGCAATGCAGTTGTGCAGACAAATCATCAATGGGAAATTCACTAACTCCTGAAAATGCTTCCTAAAATAAACAGGGAGGGGCTCCATACAGGTGGACGGCACTAGAAACACAGATTTAGTTACCCTTAAACAAGTTATTCCCTAAACAGCGGATCCCATAGCACGGGTTTCATCTATTCTTATTCCAAGCTACTCCTTCATTTGCTCAAATGAGAACTCAGACTAACAAAATCAAAAAGCAAGCAAGCACAGAGAGATTTGATACAAAATATATAAACCTCCATGCATCAGAAGAAAAGAGGACTGTAACCAAACATACACCACCACGTGCATTTTTTTTATTCCATCTTCCAAAAATAGTAACATTTGTCCATGCAGCAAGATCTCCAGAGATACAAATCAGTACCAGCAGGGTATGTGAGCAAATATATGGAGCACCCGGAGTGTGGTGACTGCTGACATTGACTTACTTTATTAGAGGACATTTGTCTCAAGAACATTTCAGTGTATTCTTGAGACCATTTCAAGAGGTGCTTTCAGATTGGGAAGCACTTAATCACAATCCACTTGAGACTGCTACAATAAACTCTTTAAAATAAATCTTAAGGTTTGCTCTGCTATTATTCCACATGAACTTATTAGGGGCCCTGTGATCTGAACTGTCAGAGGATGTTGTTCTGGTCAAGAAGTCAGAGCTTCTTTCACAAAAACACATGAAAACAAAGCCCCAAATATCCACTGGGAAGCAGAACAACTCTTGGTGGCCCCAATTTGCTGCTCTTCCCCTGCCTGTCCCTGCATCACCCCACTCTGCTGGCACAGTTCTCCTGAGGTGAAAGGACACTCAGCAACCTGTAGTTGATTATTAAGCAGCCCTAAAGACAAAGTCACAATTCCAGAAACAAAGACTTGGATGATGTATCTAAAGATACCAAATGTCTAAAAAATAAAAGTTAACATTTAAATGCTTGGTTAACCTGGTAGCAGAAACAGCTTTCCCTCAGCTTGTGTGAAGTAGGTCAAACAGCTTTTCCCCTCCCTCCAGTCCATCCTCAGCTACAGCACAAGCCACAGCAAGGTGTGCACACCTGGCTCTGGGTTACACACACCTGGCTGGACACGACGTGCTGCTGTCCCCACATCTTTAACAGCCCCCTAAATATGAATCAGTATTGGATGGAATGAGCTGTGCTTCCAAACTACTGTGTCAGAAATGCAACTGTGCAAGTTAAACAGCACATGTTCACTTGTGCTTACATCAGATTCAGTTTTCAGGTTCGTCCAGCACAGCCTTAAAGCCAAAATTCAAACCCTCCATAAGGGAGGATTCATATGGAGAATTCAAACTCCATATGAGCCCTCCATAAACTCACTCTATTCTACTACAGACATACATCAGTTAGGAGAAAAAAGAAGAAATCCCTCCAGGTTAAGTATTTCCATGACCTCTTTTTGAACTCAAACACACCATTGTTCCACTGTCACCTCGGATTATTTGTCAGCTGCCAAAGCACCAACATTTTTATAGCCTTGCATTTTCAGTCTCACTCCTTTACTCTTCCTTCACCCAGAGCCAGTGCACAACATCTTTTGACATGCAACTTAGCTCTTTTTTTTCTGAGGAACAAAATATTTCTGACACAACTTCCAGAGCACCAAGGGCCCAGCACAGCTGCGTCGGTGCCGCTCTGCCGCTGCTCCTCAGCGAGTCACACAAACACGGTTCTCTCCCCCCTCTCTAAAATTCCGATTCCACGTAGCTGGATGAGGAAAGCCCAAGCTGCAGGTACATTGAGGAGTTGCCAGGTAGCTGTTAAATCCCAGTGACTGCTCCTTACCTTGCAGCATGCACCTGTAGGCAGACTCGGATATCGCGTAAATGTGCGGTGGCATCTCGTGGCGCTTCTTCCCTCTGTACATCTCAATAATGTTCTCTGAATAAATTGGGAGGTTCTTGTAAGGATTTATGACTACACAGAACAGCCCTGAATAGGTCTGGAAAAAGAAAAAATAAACATTTCCGTTAGTAAACAGTATTGAAATAAAGTCGTAAAGAACAGAAAGTCTTTTCACAGGTTCTATAGCATTTACCTTAAAACAGAATTGAGGTGCTTTTTGTAGAGCAACTCTAAGTACATGCTATATTCAAATTATTGGTTTCTAGTTCTCTTAAAAAGCTCTCTAATTACCTGCATAAAAAGTAATTTAAAGATAATAAGTGTAGGTAAATTTGAAGAGGAGTATCTGATCTCTTTCCCACAGACATTTAAATCTCTCTTCCGTTTGCCAGGTTCCAGCTTTATGGACACCTTTTGATGTTCAACTCCTTCAGTAAAGTGTGCATTCCAATTTATTTTCATTTTGAAGGAACTGATAATATCCACTGCTCTGGTAAATAATCTAGATGAGGGAAGAGCCTATTTCAAACCACCATTATTTCTGCTATCCTGTTACTGTCTCATAGCTGTCCATCTTTCCTGCTCATCAGCCCGTTCCAATCCCACAGAGGGGTCACCCCTGCCCTGTCCCAGCCCAGCTGAGGGACAGCCTGGAAGAGGACTCTCCTTTCAGAGCTGACACTCCACACAAGTGGACTACCAGAATATCAAGGAACCAGCTCAAATTGCACATTGCTGATTTTACTGAGACATTTCTGTTTAGCCAAAATGCCTCAAGTGTCACAGGACTGAGCCCACACAGAAGCAATGCCCACGGGGCTGCATTTCCCTGTGATCCAAGTACCACAGGCCCCTCCAGGGAGCTCCATCCCTGCTCCCCAGCAGTTATTCCTAAGGAAGTCATGACAGGAACATCCCTGGCAGCCACGGACACTTGGTTATGAGGGAGGGACAGATGAGCCTGGCCTGGCTCGGGATCAGAGGCTGAGCTCAGACAGACACTGCTCCCTGCACACTCCACAGCTCTCCCGGGGTGTTCCCTGTCCAAGGAATCTGGTTGGCTCCAGCCCTCTCGGCAGCAGCCACAACTGGCAGCTTTTTAGAAGCAGAATCTCTCCATTCATTGCTATCTCCTTACACGCTTGGACAGCGTGTTCCTTTTGGTCACTACTGAAATTCCCATCTTTACCAGCTCAAGAAGTGAGCAAGAGAGACCAGGTTTGGCAGAAATAGGAAGGATCTTTCTAAATGTCAGGAAAACCACGTTTCTTACCTTTGCAGATTGAGAGGAGAAAAAGAATGGGGAGAATAAGCAGAAAGCATTAACAGCTACTGAGAGCCCAGAGTACTGAACAGGTCACTCAGGATATAACATTTGTCCATTTTAAAAAGTATTTCTGCTACATTGGTATGAACACAGTAACACAGTAGCTGATAGTCCCAATCTGGCTTTTTTTTTTTTTTTCTTTTTAAGTATAAAAAATCTTATTTAGAAGAAAAGGTGCCCCCCTGTCCTTTCTACACCTCCACCACCTTCTGGAAAGACAGGCAGAAGGTGTTCTCTGAACTGAGTCCAGGAGCACCATCAGCAAAGAAAAAGAACTTGGTTTTAAGCCAGATATCCTGACATAGGGACATCTTATGTCCTTGCAGGAAAACGCTCCCTCTGCTTTGGTCAGATCTGCTGGATGATAACTGCGGGGCCTTACCACCTAAACAAGGTATTTATTTCTCAAGAGAAAGGAAACAGATCTTATCAGGGCAACTGACCCAAGCATAAAGAACAACTTATCAGTCATTAACTCAACATAACATGGAGCTTTGGCAAGTGGGCAGCTCCTCCCCAGCCTCCTTTCCTACCACTGTCCCTCTTGCCAGCATCAGTGCTCCTGCCTGGATACTCCCGCAAGGAACGGCCAACAGAACGGGCTGGAAACAGAAGCAGATCCCTGCCCAAACTCACTCATGGGCATTGGTGAGGCTGGAAGGGAGGGAAGGCAGGAGAGCTCTTCTAACAGCTTGGTACAACCATCCAAGGAGCCAATTAGCTGCTGAACAGTGGGCACCCGTTCCCAGCCCTCCCTGTGCTCCGCTGAGGTCACCCACTTCCCTCTGCCACCACCACGGGTGACATGGTGGCTCTGAGAACTGCCACAAGCCTGGCTTCCAGTCGAGGCTTCAACCGAGGGTAACCAGAGGAAAGGGCACGTTTGCCAAGCCCAGCACAGAACCCCGGCTCGGAAGCAGGAGCAGCACCTCCCCTGAGCTGCTGCAGCGCAGCCACAGCTCAGGAGAGAGCTGGGTATTGCTGACTGCAGGGAGAGCTGGGCTGGGAGAGGAGCTGCCAGAGGCAGAGTCCACCCCAGACCTGTCCCAGCACGGCTCTGAGCAGCGCCGTGGCACCCAAAGGTGCTGAGGGCAGCAGGGCTCTGCCCTCGGGAGGGCCCTGGACGCTCACCCAGCAGCACTCGGAGCCCGCTCTGCTCTTCACCCACTCAGCTTCAGAGATTTGCAATTTCCCTGCCCGGGCTGCCGCTCCTCACCCGAGCAAGGACAGAACTCCCAAACCACGGGCTGGTTAAGCTGTAAGGGAATTACTGCAAAACCCACCTACACTGGTGACCCTCCTTCAACAGCAACACCTCGATTTCTCTGCAAGTTCATCCAGAACTTTGACTTTGTTTGGGCATTTTATGTTCCCAAAGGAAAGTTTCTGGTTTTTCCCCAGAATCACTGCCCTTCCCCAGACATAAATAAATTGATCTGGTAAATAATTAAAAAAAAAAATCTTAAGTGCTGGGATAAAACAGTTCTTTGAAGATTATCCTTCCCTCCTTCCCCCAGCAGCTTCGGCATCTTTTGTTTATTTCCCCAGCACAGACTTGGAGTAAATGTTACTATGTTAGCTACATAAAGAATTAATAACCTAGAAAAACAAGCTTAACAATCCTTCAGACCTCTACTGATAGCCTGGAAAGGCTTCCATGTTACGTACTATCTCCTGAAGCAGTACTTGGATGAACCTGTGAACCTGCAAGGACCAGAAAAGCAAAGCCCAACACAACCAGTCCAGAGAAGGCCAACAAAGATCCTGGGCAACTGAAAAGGGTTAATTGAAGAAGCTCTGTATTGAACAGGGCCAAACTAGAAGTTATGAAGCACAAAATAACACATTTTGCCAGTGCTGGAGTTCATTTATTTGAAACTAAATCTAAAGCAGAGGCTTTGATGCCAGACCATTCCCCCTGTGCCATGACAGCTCTTTGCATGCAGCACCTTGAACTCCAACACCTTGATTTCCTGAATATCTTACCCAGTTCACTCTCCTGCTGTTTCCCTGCAGAATTTCAAAATGAGACCCTTTCCAAACCAGCACCACCCTGCACAGCCTTAATTTATTCATAGGAAGATGGAACTCAATCTTCCCAAGTTCCTGACTGGCATCTATTGCAGAAAGCAATATATGAACATATTGGTGGGCTGTCTTCGTGGCTTGGCAGGCAGAGAAACACAGAAAAGATGCTTTTGATGAGCCAAATTTAATTGGGAGGGAGGCAAATGGCACCAAAATCCTCCACAGCTGTTTTGTAACTACAAGTCTCACAGTGCATCACTGTGCCTAAAAAAGCAGGAAAGAGCTTTGTGCATGGAAACCAAACACATGGAAAGTAGAGATTGTTTAAAACCCCTCAAAAAGCTTCTTGGTGAGCAGCCACAGGAGGAATTATCAGGAATACATACACATCTGCTTAACAAATGGACACCCCATTTCATGAACTCCAGCCTGCAGCAGTGGACTCAGATGGAATTGTCAGGTGGGAATGGGAGCTGGGATCAGCACTGGTGAGCCCCAGTAAGAGCCCAGTCTGCATGGAGAGCCAGCCTCCACTCGTTTTCCAGCTGACACAGGTGGATGTGCACATTAAGAACTGAAAGGCAAGCAAAGATGCTGATTCACCTTGAGCTGATGGATCAGCTGTTTGAACACATTCCTGCTTCAGCCAGGAACAGACAGCACCAACCCAGAGCCACGGGACACCCTGGAATGCACTCTCCAGGCAGGGCTCCAGACACAGACTGTAAAGGAGAGCTCTGACAGAGAGGCTGGTTATACAAGATCCCCTTCAGGACACTAAATGTGCAGTTTGAAGGTTTCCAGATGCTTCCAGCCTGTATCCAGTAGTTGATCATGTAGCAATTTGGGTTCTGGCAAGCTGTCCCAACCTGCAGAGTTCAGGATCCTGGCACTGGCCTGTTTCAAACTCCATTCCACCCCTACATCCTGGGAGGGGGGCGGGTGTGAGTGAACAACTGGCAAACAGGGTGGGTTACTCCCAGGGGAAAACACTTGGCAGTCCAGGCTCCTCACCTGGAGTGTGGCTGTCATGGCCTGTCCTCCCTTAAAACCACATCACCCCTTCCCTGTGCACACACACGTGCAGGAGTTCAGGGTAAAGACCTGGTGCTGTCCCTTGGATTAGCAGTTCCTGTAGCCAGGAACAAGCTGCTGTGGCTGTTGGGTTGGTCTCTTCTGCCATGCCATGGAAAGGCCTCTTTAAAGCACCACGGAGAGCACATTAGCTGGGTGCAGGTACAGTTTGGGCATTTGTAACAATCAATTTACATCACCCCAGAACACAGGCTCAACGTTTATGTCCAATACTTCAAATATAAAAAGTGACAGATTCACTCTATTACTACATAAATAATTAAGCTGAAGTAAGCATCTAGACAGCTCTCATTATTACCTGAAACAGAAACCAGCCATTCCCAGCCCAGCAAGCAATACATGTTTTAAGCAGTATCCCATAACCAATGGAGAGGAGCATGCTCTCCAATTGAAAAAATGCCTCAACAGAGCATTTTCTTTGCTTGGTTTCACTTCCTGAGGTTACAGACTCACCTTTCATACTCCAAGCCCTACTGAGTTCCCTGAGCTAGACGTGGTTTTCTCACAGAGCACCTTTTCTCCCTGAAATTCCCTGAAAATCCAATTCAAGCCTTAAAGAAGGGCAGGCAGCTCTTCAGCCCCAGAGGGGAAGAAGGCGAGGCTGTGCCCTGGGGTGGGAACAACAACGGAATCAAAAGGTGCTCAACAAGGGCAAGGAACAGCCTGGGAAGCTCAGGCCAGAGAGGCTGGGGGATGACAGGCACAGATTTACTCAGGGCAGCTCAGGAGGAGGATGAGAAAGGGAAGGAGCACAGGAGCACAAAGCCACACAGCCCAGGTATGAACAGTTATTCAGCAGTGCTGAATTCCCACAGGCACAGCCTTCAGGTGATGTGTTCAGAGAGAAACCCCCCTCAGCCCAGCAGGGCAGGCCATGCCCTGCCCTGCCAGCTCCTCCTCTCAGCCAGACACACTCAGGGTCACAGCCTGGGCTCACAACTGCCTCAGCCACAGCAACTGCTCGGAGCCAAAACATGAGCTGAGCTTGCACCAGGGCCAGGGGAGTATTAATATCCTTCCACAAGGCTCCTGGAGAGCTGCATGTCGGAGCCTGACTGCTGCACAGACACCTTCACAGCAGTCCTGACACAGGCACGGGGCTGGAGGGGTGTCCTGCAGCACACTGCACTCACCTGAGCACCTGGACAGGGGTGAACAAGGCAAACTGCTGCTCCTTTTTACACTCTTAATCCACCCTTTTTTACAGAAACGCAGAGTTTGACAAGAACAAGCACTTTTTCATACCTCTGCTTGCCTGATTCACTTCCCTAAAGTCCCTCAGACACTTCTAACCCTGCACAGAGTTCCCTCAACTTGATGACATTTATGAGTCTTCCAAAAATCAGAGTCAATATAAAAAGAAGGTCTTGTGTCAAAGCAGCTCCACCAATGTGAACCCCAGCATTTCTGCTGCCACATGCTGGGTATTAATTCTTTCTTTTTCCTACCACAAACCAGTCACTGGATCTAAGTAACAAACTCCATTTCTTGCAAGTTTCTTTTAATACCAATCTTCAACACTCAGGAACGTGAAACGTTCCCAACTGGACCAGCAGGAAAATTAAAGCAATTAGAACACAGATGCTTATATAATACCACAGCTTGTTCTAGGTTACACTCAGGCCTCACAGGAGGCAGCAGCTTAACAGAAGGAACAGCTTAAAGACAGCTCCTCCAGTGCAGCAGGGCTGCGAGAGCTGCCACCCACAGCAGGCTCTGGAACTGGGGACCATGGCATAGCTCTCATTCTTTCCCTCTTCTATTCCAACAAAATGGAAAGTACATTCAAAACTGAAATAACAGGGCTGCAGACCCATCACAGAGGTAACACTTGCAATTATCAACAAATACCTGCTGCAGTATTTTACTGGCACAATAGCGAGCATGTTTTCTACTTGACTGGAGGAAAGAAAACCCAGCAGCCCTGTGCCAGGAGAGCAGAACCAGCAGGAGGCTTCCAGGAACTCTAAGCCTCACATAAACAGCTTCCAAAGCTTTTTCAAAAGTCTTGGCTTTTAAAAACCATGGGGGAGTGGGCAGGGAAGATAATGCACAGTTCACTGGAGTTTGGGGGACTCAGAAGCTGAATCTAAACCTTTCCTCAAGCTTCACCAGCTTGTCCTTCCTCAAGGAGCAGCAAAACAAATCAGCTCTAACCTTTCCCCACAGCACACACACCGTGGGTACCTGTCCCCACCTGCCACTCCCTGCCCAAGTCCCCAAAAGTAGCCCAGGGGCTCCCCAGCATCCCCCACCAGTCACAAGAGGCCATCTGGACACGGAGTCAAGCGGTTGAGAAATTCTGTTCATTTTAATCCTGACTGAATGAGCTCAGGAAGCAGCTAAGGAGTAGCTGCAATGATTGATGGGGGCACCAGGAAGCCACACAACCACCTGTGGGCAAGGGCCTTCCTGCAGGAAAGCTGGGCCTACAACAGATGTGGCAACAGCAATGCTTTTTAAAATAAATGACTATAAAGCCCATAGAATTCGGAATCCCTTGGTTTTCACTGCAGTTAATTACAGCCTATGTTTGAGTGAGCAATTCCTTCATCCCACCCTACTGCAGAGGGCACAGGAGCGGGAACTGCTGACTGCACAACACAGACCTCTGGTCCTGCCAGAGCATCTCAGGAAAGGCACTCAGACCCAAAAGTTTACAGACCCACTGAGGGGGAAAGGTGCCATTTATCCCAGAACTGTTCAGATGTTCACCTGCACTCACCAGCCAGACCATTAAAACACAGCCACCTGCAGCTCAGGGGCCAGATTCCCTGGAAAACCAGAACCTTGTGGCAAACCTGTACAGCCATGAGAGACCCACTGGCTGTGACAGAGTATTTCTGTCCACAAGAGGTCCATGAGGTGATGTTTCTAAATTTAAAATATACTTTAAAAGTGGGATTGAAGAGCCTTTCTTGCCATCAAAAGAGCTTTAAATTGCTGAGTAAAGTGTTACCTAGCCCGGACTTAAAAGCATTAACAGTTAGCAGTTCATTCACTCCAATTCCAGCCAGGGTTTGCAATGTCAAGAACAAGCTGCTTTCCATGGAAGGAGGAATGAGGTATTTACATTCCTGATCCATGCAATTACCTGCATTTTCATCAACAGAAATACTTTTCATACTTTTTTTAACAGTCTGGCTGGATGGGGCCTCTGAGCCACCTGTTCTGGTGGGAAGTGTCCCTTCCATGGCAGGGGCTGGAACAAGCCGAGCTTTAAGATCCCTTCCAACCCAATCCACTCTGGTGCTTTATGACTTCAAAATACTACAAAACTTACAACCAGAATGCTGCTTAACAAAGCACTGAAACATTCTTTAGAGTGGTTAGGAACCACTTTGCTTTCTGCAGTCTAAAAGTGGCATAGTGCAGGTTAAAATCTGTACTGAGCTCAAAAGGAAAAAAGTCATCTTGCTCTTAGTGACAAAAAGGACTAATGTGACAAGTTTGAAAGGTGGGCCAAGAAAAACCCCAAACCCCATGAAGGGAAAATTTCTGGAGCAGTAATCTTGTCTATCACAGCTTGTGACAAAGAGTTAAGTGTGGTCTAGAAAAAGAAGCAGCAGGGCTGAGGGACCATCACCATCCACTCTTCCCAGTGGATTTCATTTCTCCATCTCATTGTCTGATTCACAGACTTCTTCCCCCCATGAAATCATATTTTGCAGACACAGCTTGAACACAGACCAAACTCTAGGCCTGGTATCTAGAAGCCTCCACAGTGGCATTTCACATGCAGGTCTTGTAAGAATAAAGATGTTTCTTCCCCCAGGGTACAGACCTCAGTGACCCAAAACCTCTGACTAGAACCACTCCTTTCTTAAACCAACACCCCCAGAAAGTCACCTGGAACTCGGTTCATAGGATAAGGATATTCAAGAAACACCATAAAACCAGTCTGAGCAAAACCATGTTTATTCCAAATCTTCAAAGGAGCTCCTAAGCCTGTGGGCATTCCTCCTGGGTGCCCTGCCAGTGAACCACCTCCAGCTCCTGAGCTGCAGCTGAAGGATGTCCCTAATGCAGCCTGAAGCCAGGATTAAAGCTGGCCACTCCTAAGCAGGGCAGCCACAACAGTTCAGTTTTGAAGCTGGAGAATCAACATTCACAAGCATTTACAAGAAGCAAAAGCCACTCCAGCAGGATATAAAGGATCAATTTAGAGCATTAGTGACTCAAATGATATGTAAGAAACATTGATATCCCTAGAAAAACACAGGACAGCACAAGTTCAGCTGTGAAGCACAAGGGAGAGTGAAAATTCCAAGCAAAGGCAAAAACAAGGAAAAAACAACTGAACAACCTGCTGTAGGTGGCTGCACCTTCACAGAAACCCTGGGGCAATCAAGGGAATAGATGATGTTAAAGGTAGAGCAAGAAATTAGTTATTTCATCTCCAAAGCAGAACTGGGATCACCATAATTTACACTCCAACCACCCTTGCCAGCAGTTCTTGCTGCTCCTTTTCATGTTCTGTGCTGCCATGAGCAGACCCCAGAAAGACAGGGCCAAGCTCTGACACCGTGCCTTTCCAAGCCCCTGATCCTCCACCTCCCACAGCTCAGCAGTGATGCTCAGAGCCTGAGATCATGGCACTTGGCAGGCATTAGAGATGCTGCAAGTTCCAGAAACTGCTGGCCACCCCTACTTGGATGTTACATGAAACTCTTGGAAGTGAGCATCACTGCCCAGGTCACTTTGGGCTTTAGTCAGCCTCCTGCTGCTGCAGCAGCGTCATCTGGACACGGAGAGCACAGACAGATGACTGGACCCACCAGCCAAACCCCTCGACTCGTTTATTTCCTTTCTAGGCATTGAAAGGAAACATGTGTCTACTTCAGTTGACATTCTTGCATCTTTCACTTCCTAGGAAGGCAACACTCCATGCTGCCTGCTGGGAAATTCCAGGACACCTCATCAGATTCACCACCTGCACCTCAACTGCTTGAGACCAGCACCAAAACACAGTTTTCATTTGGTTATTATGGGAGTACTATCTGGAAATCAAAGGAGACCTTTAACCAGCTCCTGTCGGCGTGGCCAAACCACCAGAACTCACTTTCAGCTCAGTTCACTTTGGCTCTTTTCCTTACACCAGGCAAACAGGAATTGTGGGCAATGCCTCTGGGCTGTGCCACATTCATGAAGTTTAGGGATGCCCAACAGAGACCCCGACACTAAAACAAACCCCAGCAGCCCCAGCTCTTGCAGTGTCCCCCTGGCCTGGGAATCCTCGCAGCACTCGGCCCTCAGCACATCTCACCACTGCTCTTCTCCACACCTCCCCCAGGCTAGCCAGGCTTAGCTTCAGCCCAGGAGCCAGTTCTTACTGAACCACTGCTCCCCAGCAACATCCCTGTAACTCAGGCCACCAGTAAACCCCAACAAATCCTGGAGTTTCTTAACCCTAAGTTCTCCCAGCTGGGGGGCAGGGAGGTCTGCCACAAAATCCACGTGCCCTGATTCCCCCTGCGTAGCAGCAGCATCACACAGCCCAGGAACAAGCTCCAGTCTGCCTCAACAGAGAAGGAATGAACCCTTTGGGGAGGAGAACAAAGGTCAGTCACCGGAGGATCACAGACTCCACATCCATGAGCAGCCAGTCTGTCACTCACCCAGGGTGACAGCCCCGCACCCCGTGTGCACACGAGTGCCAGGTTCTGACACCTGTGCCTGTGTTTGCTGCCTGCAGTCCCTGCACTAGAGCTTGCTCTGACATTCAAGGCCTGCAGCTCTTTAACCTTCATCACGAAATAGGGCTATAATAGTTGTAATGAATTTCCTAACAGCCATAATTAGGATTGATACACAGACTGGAAACTTTTGACCTATCAACCTGTTTACATTTAGTTTTCAATCCAGTCCCTATTAATTATCCAATTAGTTTCTTTATGCAGGAATCTTTCCAGAAATATTTTTCACCCAGCTCTGCTGTGAGCACCTTGGTGTAAGGCCTTGGAAGAAGAAGCTGACAAAGACACACAAATACAAAAAAAAAAAAAAAANAAAAAACACCACTTTGTATATAATTTTTTAATAAGTCCAAATATTAGCAAGGGTCAAGCTAAAAATGTACCCCCCCAATCCCCAGATGGAAGGGAAAATGAGCCAGCTATCAGGACTAAATAAAATGGATTTAAGCTTTAAGTGTTTATAAAGTAAACCAAGCATTTCAGCAGATGTTCCAGTGTCTTTTGAGACAGAAAGTCTCCCTGTAGCTGTTCCTGACTCCCTGACCCAACAAGTCACTGTGCAGTCTGCCAAGAGAGCAGGAGCTGCTCCCAACTGCAGGCACAGACCTGGGACAGGGCCCAAGGGAGGAGCAGGGTCAGACACAGCACCAAGGGTGCTGTGATTCCCAGCTCCAGAGCAAGATGGTGATAAGCCAGATGTTCAATTAGTGCTTCAAAACCACTGGGGAAAAAAAAAAGCTTTATCTTATTGGTTTATTTTAAGCACTTGAACACATCCATTCCTGGCCACTAGGCTGATACTCAGCTCCAAAAAGACATTTTGCACTCCCAGTACTCTCAAACTTCATCTTTTAAATACCAGCAGAGCCTCTTATTGCCATTTTTAGCATGCAGCAAGTTAAAACAAGAGATGTGCTCATTCACATGAGCAGTTAAACACATCAATCCAGCAGAGTGAGGGTTTGTCACCTCCCTCAGCTCAAGGAAGCCACTTGCCACTGCTCAATGGATCAGTTCAGCAGGAGGCAGGTGCTCCAAGGAGCAGCACCAGCAGAGCTCCCCAAGCTGCCATTTCACATTCTGTGGCTGAAAGATGCTCACAGAATTGTATTATTTGTTTTATAACAGCGCTCTTGACCTGTACACAGCATGGAAAAAGGCTTTGGACTAATGCAAATGCTGAGGATACAAAGTAAAAGTACTTAGACTGCCAAAATCAAAGACAAGACCTACTCTAACAGCAGGGATGGGAATCAGGTGAGGTCAGCTGAATTAGCACCCAGAATGGGTCCCATAATTAGTACTTACATAGATGAGCCCAGAGTAATAGCGATCCTTTAAATTATGCAATACAGAGGCTTCATTTAAACAGGTTAATTCTGCCATGTCTTCCACTTTAGAGAACTTGGGAGGATTCATCTTCTGAACATCATCTTTATTGACGAGCGCTTTCTTCCCGTTCTCTGCCAGTTCAACCAACACCTCATCCCCTTTCTCCTCCTTGATGCTGGCTGCCTCGAAGCCGTGGCGCTCCGAAGGGATCCACACCAGCTTTTTAGCAGTCCAGTCGGCCTGGGTGGCAGGGTTGTAGATGACAGCCCTGTCCACGAAGAGGTAGCGCTCCGGATCCTCCTGGCCCGACCTCTGCGCCATCCCGGCAAGAGAAGGTGTCCGCTCCCAGTCGCCCTGCCAGCAGAGAGGAAAGCAAGGAGCACGTTACACACCGACCTCAGCCCGACCCGTGGCACAGCAATCGAGCATCCATCACCAATATCCCCTCTGGGAGGAGCAGCTCGGGCACGGCCCCCAGCCTGGAGAAGCTGCCGCGCCGCTGAGCCCCTGCTCACACGCCAGTTCGGTGACCTGGCAAGTGTCACCCACGGGCAGCGCGGGACAGCCAGCAGGGACTGGTTCCAGCTGTGCTGCAGCGAGGGAGAGACATCACAGCGAGAGCTGCAGGCAGGAAAAACACGCACCTGTGCGCTGGGCTGAGATAAGGAACAAGAGCAAACAGAGCAGAAGCTTGGCACTGAACTCAGCTGCGATGGAACAGCGAGAAACAAAAATACAGAGACAGATACAAACCCATAAATCTCAGTGGGTTCTGCTGCAGAAACCAGAACGCAGCAAGGATGACTCTTAAAAATGTGGATTTTCAGCTCTGGACAAGAGCTTGGGACACTTGGGGTTTCTGCAAGCCATCACGGCAGCTAAACCTTGCTCGCATTCTTCCTGAAAAGCTTTCCATTTCTACAGCCTGCTCCTGTTCTCAGGCCTGAGTGCTGACATCACCATATTCCAAAAAATGTCTCCAGATCTCAAGTTTACCTCAAGGCTCAAAACACTGCAAGGAATGATGCTGGATTTTCCAACAGCTCCACGGGTAATTTGAAGCAGGAAGAAAAACCACTGACTGACAAGAGCCCCTGCACACTCATTTTACCTGTCTGCCCTATCCAAGAGAGGCCCCTGCCCCTTCTGTAGGCACTGCCATCACAGCCAGGATTCCTGGAGCTGGCAGGTCCATCTGCAATTGCCCATGAAGCAAGCCAAGGTAAAGCCTGACCCGATACTCAGGACTTTAAACGTCCTGGCTTGTAACACACAACATCTTCCCTGCTGAAGAACCTCACATTGGCTATGGAATCCTTTTCCAGCAGGCAACCCAAAGGTCAGCTTGGGAACAAAGCCAGCGAGGTTCCCAAACTGCATTTGTCACCTTTCCTACTATGGCACGCGCCCTGATGGAAGTTCTGCAACCCAACCCTCCTGAGAAGAGCATCTAATTAAACGGGATAATTGTGTCTCCATCTAAGGCAGAGATTTTTGTTACATTGTCCAACTTCAGGGTAAAGCAAGCGTGAAGTCACTAAACCCTTCAGAGGTGCGAGGAGCACATCCCTTAGCACAGATGGCTTAATTCAAATCAAGATACGATGACTCAACATTGAAAGTATTTTAGAAGAGCCTCTCAGAGAAAATTTCCATGAACAAAGATGGAATCGTCAGGGGGACACCCCAAGCGATAGCTGGACTCCTCCACCAGGAAAACGAAGGTTTTGTCAATGACTGCCACGTTTGGCTGGAGAAACCCACAGATTAAATGACCGAGCTTTGACCCCCAAGTGAGAAAGGAACGACTGTCCCCACCGTGCCAGACTCCAGCCCAAGCTCCAGCAAAGCCCCGGAACGCCAGTGCCACCCTCGCGTGCCAGTGCCCCTCGGTGTCAGGTGCTCAGCGCTCCCTGGGCAGGTGAGACACGGCCCAAGGCAGCCACCACTCCGTTTTTACACACCAAGAGGCAGAGAAACCTGAAGGTCAAATAAAGCTCGTACGACAAAATTAACCATCATTGCTCCCCAGCGGAATTAAAGGGTGAAGGCTGAAATGAACGCGTCCATACATGAGTGCGTGCGCCAGTCACACACGAATGGTGTAACCGACTTTAGAGCAGCTCCTGAGGATAAACCTAAACATCGGGCGATCATATGCACTCTCAGGGTCGTCCTTCCACTCGGGCTTCCAATCCCACAAAGCCCATCACAAAAGACCCTCCGCAGAAGCAAAGCAAGCCGCAGCTCACCCTACCCAGGGCTCCTCCGCTAACAATGGCATTCAAATGAAACACACAAATGAGCGCATTTATCATGCAGGAATCCAGCGCTCCCGACAGACGACGTGCGAATAAAGGCCAAAAAAATCCCCAAAAAAATCCACACGCGCTCGGAACAAAAGGGGGGCGGGGGGCACGGCGGGGCAGG